>VZRQ01008531.1:206996-236044 GCA_013397975.1 Machaerirhynchus nigripectus
CCACTGGGGCGGCTCGAAGGGGCGGGGCCTGGTCGCAAGGAGCGCTTCCGGGGCACGGCCTGAACCACGAGGCGGCTCAAGGGGCGGGGCCTA
This sequence comes from Machaerirhynchus nigripectus, assembly GCA_013397975.1. Lineage (NCBI taxonomy): Eukaryota > Metazoa > Chordata > Aves > Passeriformes > Dicruridae > Machaerirhynchus > Machaerirhynchus nigripectus. Next base: position 207,090 of record VZRQ01008531.1, read on the forward strand.
GCGGTGGCCTACGTTTGTGGGCGGGGCCTAGTGGCGGAGAGGGGTTTGTGGGCGGGGCCTGGCGGCGGAGTTGTGTTTGTGGGCGGGGCCTGGCGGCGTGAGCGCGGCACGGGCCGTGTCCGGCCGAGGCCCGTCGTGTCGGGGCCACATCGTGCCGGCCGCAGCCGGGAGCCTCTTACCCGGCAGCAGCCCCGCTGGCCACGGGGCCCAGGCTGTGTTTCCCGTCCTCCTCGTGCCCGGATCCCGCAAGGTGCTCGGAGCGGGGGGGCCCAGGACAGCTCAGGGCCTTCCCTTGCCCCCGCTCCCTCCCCTTCCTGTGGTTCGACCCGCACCTCGGCCCCGCGGTGTGTGCCGTGTTCCAGGCGGTGTCCGCAGGGCATGTCCTGGTGGCTCAGGCTCCCCGTGACCTGAACAGGTACCAGGGATCTCATTTTTTTCCCCCCAGATCTTCTGGTCGCCATGGCAGCCACCAGGAGTGTGATGAGAGCGGTCCGAGTATTTGAATTTGGTGGCCCCGAAGTGCTTAAACTCCAGTCAGATGTGTTAGTTCCTGTTCCAAAAGAAAACCAGGTATATGTGAGCTCTGTGAAGGGATATAGCGATACTGAATGTTAACAGGTGCCTGCAGGACAAAACGAGGGATACAACCCAGAACTCTACACCTAGAGTACATGAGTTTTCATCGGTGTGTTCATACTGCTTGAGATACCATGCTTAACAAATGTGGGCTCCTTAGTCTTTGGTGGGCTATATATTCCACATCAAGATTTTCCTGAAATTAGCTTCAGTTTGACATTGGGTTGTCACAGAGGCTTTTTGAGAATTCAGTAAAAATGCTGCAATGCCATGCTGTGAATTCAAGGGCTAAATCTTTTTAGTTATTGCTTAAGAAGTGTCTTTTCTTTTAGGTATTAATTAAAGTCCATGCCTGTGGGGTAAATCCTGTTGAGACATATATTCGTTCTGGGACTTATGCCAGGAAACCAGCTTTACCCTACACTCCTGGCTCGGATGTGGCTGGGGTGATCGAAAGTGTTGGGGAACACGTGACTGCATTCAAGGTATTTACATATTGGGGTGTAATTCACTATTGTTTAGTGTGTCCTCTTTGGCTGATTGCTGTGCTACTGTACCTGGTTTTGTTCCTTATAATAATGTAAACTATTCAAGGGGGGAATCCCCTTCATGGGCTGGTAAAAGCACGCAGTGGGATCCCATTAGCAAACCAATCTGCTGGTGGGACTTGAGGAATGCTGTGCCCTCCTGAGTTCAGAGTTCTCAGAAGAGACACTGCAGTCTGTCTGCTTAAAGCAGAGATATCTGGTGTACAAAAGTTGGGGTTTGGAGCTATTTTTCTGGTATTGCAGAATGAGATTGGATGCTTCTTGCTGGGGGTAGTAATTTCAGGCAGAACTGAATTTTTTTCTGTAAAGTATTTGGGAAATGGAAATTGCTTACTTCTAAAGCTCCATAAATTCTGTTATTTGTTGCTAAAACTGTTCAAATACTGTATTACTCCTGTCTAATAATTTTACTTGGATTTCTCAGTGGGCAAGTCTCAGGACAGGAGAAGGCAAATATCAATTTGCTAAAAGTTATTTATGACATCTATTTAGTTTTTAAATCGGTTCTCCCATTTAAGTCACTAGATGTTTGGTCCCAAACAAATGTAAAAATTTTAGTTAAAATTGGGCTGGAATTTCCTGATTTGGAATTTATGTAACAATTTTTGGAGACCTGGAAGACTAGGTTACCAAGACAGAAGAATCATCTTTATCATATTTTCTTATCAGCAATTTGCTGTATCTGCTATGTTTGCCTTTTTGCTTCCTCTGACAATCGTGATGTTCTTGGCTTGAATGAGAGAGAGCTGTCTTAGGGTATATGAAGCATATATATATTTCCACATTTAAATAATTTAGAAATGTTTCTTTTGTGTTTGTAAAAGCTCTTGGAATCTGTGAATGGAATTCCTGACTTCAATCCAAGTTCATTAAGGTTCATATTAATGAGGCAGTAGGTTTGTGTGTTACACTGCAGGGTGGGGTTTTAATTATGATACTTAGATTTAAGTATAAGAAATTATATGATTTGTGTTGCATTGATGGTATGTATCAGCATTTATAAAAATTTCTGTGACAAATACAACTGGTTATTTTTGATAGGAGAGCTGTTAACAACAGCTTAAACCTCTGTAAATTGATTCTTAATGTTTATTAAGGAAAAAGTAAGGGAAATTATTGGTTTCTCTGTGTTCTCTCCCTTCATTCTAGAAAGGTGACAGAGTTTTCACCCTTGAAACGGTTTCTGGAGGATATGCAGAGTATGCAGTTGCTGCAGCCAACAGAGTCTTTCCTTTGCCAGACAAACTGGACTTCAGGCAGGGAGCAGCGATTGGAGTGCCCTACTTCACTGCCTACCGGGCCCTTTTCCAGAAGTAAGGCACCAAATCCATGTTCGTGTACTTTAATCTTTTCTATTTAAAATACAGAAGTTCATATTTTCACCGTCCTGTAAAGTGGGGAGATTGATGAGTGGAAAATGTTTAAAAATGTTACACTGATGGAATTGTCAGATAATTGTGACCTAGAAGCTTGTGACTGTGTTTTCCTGGTAAGTCTTTTTTCTTGAGAGAACATACCTGGAAAGGCTTCATGGAATAAAACGCAGGACTCCCTTTCAGTACTCGCTGGTATTTTAGCCAGGGAAGAAAAACAGTAGTAGTTCTAATTTCCTCAGTAAGCAGACAGGTGCTGTGAAGTAGAACCACTCCTTTCCTGTGACAGGTGAAAGTCCTGAACTGAAGCTCAGTACCAGGCTGTCACTGGCTGCTGGCTGCATGTTGTTTCAAGTCATCAATCACAGGACTTATTTTGCTTCCTTATTCTCCCAAAAAGGCTTATGATATCTGTTTAGCCATAAATTGGAATATAATTGGAACATAAATTGGAAACAATGCTGTGTGAACAATGAGATTTGATGTCAGTGTCTTCAACCCCATAGTCAGTATGTACTGCAATCACAGTGCCAATATTTCTTGTGTTCTTCACCTAGAGGCTGTGCCAAAGCAGGGGAAAGTGTGCTGGTTCATGGTGCTAGTGGGGGGGTAAGTATTCCAAGGAGGCAAGTGATAGAGAACAATTCTTTCTATCTTTGCATCTGCTTCTTCCTGGGATATGAGTTATGGTCATATTTGTATTAATAGATTAGCAGATTGGGTTTTTATTTCAGATGCTCTAGGATACATTTTCTTAGAACAAACCCTGTTATTCCAGATAACTCTGAGACTGCACGAGTGCTGGTGTGAGCTCCCCAGTCAGAGGGTCACACACTGAACAGGTGTTTGCTGCAGGTGGTAGTTGGTCTGGAAGTTTTATAACTGATAGCAGAGAGCTGTACTTTTCCAATATGTACCAGTTGTTCTCAGTCCCCTGAGAATAAGTCACTGGTGTGGGGTGACTGTGTTTCTGGGATGTTTTTTACCCATGAGCCAACAGCTAGCTGTACAAGGTAAGGTATTGGAATATATAAATCTGTGACTGAATACTATATGAAATTGCACTTCTAGTTTTCTTTGTGTTTTCATTACAAACTTATTTTAGATCTTTATCACACAACATTCTAGTTTAATTTATCTCCCACACTATGCACTTTCTTGCTCAGTTTCTGGTAATGCACCAAACAGCTGCTATGAACAGGCCAAATTTCCTTAATTATTTGTTAGACAACAAAAAGATGAATTCGTATCTTATTCTGAGATACAAGAATGGCATTTAGCATCATAACTTTTTTTTAAATTTTCATAAACTAAATGTAGTGCTTCTATTCTTACGGGAGTGCAAAGCTGGTATGAGACACTGAGAATTTACTTTCTAAAGTAGTGTTAATAAAATTTGTGCCTGCAGATTGTCTTTGCAATGTATAATGCTGGTATTAATAGCAGGTGAGTCTGTGAAGAGAAGGATTTCCTTAGATTTGTTATATATTCCAAAAATATATGGCCCAGCTTTGACAGATACACAGCATTCTACATTGATATATATCAAATGCTGATAGCTATTAAAAACACCTCAAAAATTTACCATGCCTCTGTAAATACATTTTCTTTTTTTAAGACTGTTTGGCTGTCTTTAAGATCCAAGTTACTGACTAAAAAACCCATTACCAGATTAGCTTTTCAAATGGGGAAGTTCCAAGTCACTGGTAGAATATTTAAAATTTCAAATTCTAAGAAAGACAGAGGTAAAATAATTTTCTCTTTTTCTCCTCTCAGGTGGGGCTAGCAGCATGTCAGATTGCCAGAGCTTGTGGTTTGAAGGTTTTGGGTACGGCAGGAACTGAGGAGGGCATGAATGTGATCCTGAGAAACGGCGCTCACCAAGCCTTTAATCACAGAGACCCTAATTACACTGAGAGAATTAAGGTAGGCATGTGTCAGGACTCAGGAATGCAGGTTGTGTTGTTCTTAACAAAATGTGAAGAGTTGTTTGCAGAAGACTTTAAAGCAGATTTGTGTAGGAGCAATAGTGTACTGCCTTTTCCATTTCTACACAAGGAAAAACTTTCTCAGGATGGAAAAGCCAGCTTTCCTCACAGGCAGTGGCATTTAGAACTTCTTACATTCAGCAAATTCCAGTGTGGGATCATAAGTTAGCAGAGCAAAACATGCTACAATTCAGCTCATTAGCTGTCAGCTGCAGTACAAAAGCTGTATTGAAAATTTAAACAATAAGCTGTAGAATGGATACTTTCTGTAGTGTATAAAATAAACAGTGGTACCCAAGCACTAAAATAATATCCTGTGTCATGTACAGGCATGCACAGGGCCGGGGGGAGTCGATATCATCATAGAAATGCTCTCTAATGTCAACCTGGATGCTGACTTGCAGCTGCTGTCGTGCACAGGGAGGGTGATGGTGAGTTTGTGTCCTGGGCGAGGAGGGTGGGTGACAGTGAGTGTTTGTGTCCCTGCCCAGAGGGTGACAGTGAGTGTTTGTGTCCCTGCGCAGGGAGGTGATGGTGGGTGCTTATGTCACTGATTCTGTGCATTCAGCATCTCACCAAACAGCTCTGACTCGATGCTTTGGACTCCTTTGGGCAGGTTGTGGGCTGCAGAGGACGCATCGAGATAAACCCAAGAGACACAATGAGCAAGGAGTCCAGCATAATTGGAGTGAGTCTGTTTCTTGCAACTGAGGTAAGAAACATTTCTATTTTAAAGTATGCTTTACTGGCTCGTTCCAGCACCCCTCTATTTACAGTTAAAATTATTTCTAGGAATGAAATAATAGTTTCACTGTAACAAACTTGTAAGTTCATTCCTTTAAGTCTTTATTGATTCAATCTCAGAATATCATAAAATATTTTCAGGTTGTGGAATTTGGTTTAACTCTTGCATAAATTGTCAATACTATTCTAAAATGCAAAGACCTTGTCATAAACACTATGTTTGTTACATGCAGGAGGAGAGGCATGAATGTGCCACAGCAGTCCTTGATGGCATAGAAGCTGGCTGGCTGAAACCTGTCGTGGGCTTGGAATATCCCCTGGAGAAAGTAGCCAAGGCTCATGAAGACATTATTTGTAGCAGTGGTGCCCGAGGGAAGATGGTGCTCCTTCTATAAAGGAGCACCTTTTTCCATTTATTTTGTAGGTGTTCTAACTGCACCTTTGCTTACATGGTTCACTGAATGTATGTTATAAACATATCTTTGATCAGGCTTGACGGTAGCAGAAAATGCTCACTTAGATGAATTAACTAACATTTTCTTTTTGTAATGAGCAGAGTTGCATTTACTGTAAAGCAATTTTGGTAGCTTTTTTGATTAATGTGGAAGTAATAAATTTTCTCTGCTGGTGTGCTTTGTGCTGCAGGGGAGGGTGGGGTTTGGTATCATGGTCCGTGTGAAGGCAGAGTGAGGCCACTCTAGGTAACACAGAATGATGCTGCTTTTTACAGATACACAAAATTAAATAACTCACTATGTGTGTTAATTAGAACTGTAAATTCTTTTAGCCACAAAATTTGTACTCACATTTTGTCACATAATTTACTTGAAATAAAAGCTTTTACTGACAAAGTAGTTCACTTTCCAGCTCAAAAGACAGGCAGAATCTCTCAAACACAAACTGTTTGGAGCAGAGGCAGTTCTACTTGTCTGTGCCTGCCTCTAAGTGTGAAGTGACTGTGTCCTGGCTCATCCATAGGGACTGTCACTCTGGAGCTTCATGCTGGGATTTGCCTCTTTGGAACTGGTGATCGTGACCAAAGCAGCTGATTCCTGGATGGTAAATGGCTGGCTGTGAAGATTTCAGGTCTTCCTCTGACTGTTACTAAAGTCTCCTGGATCCCTGGCTGCATGGCTTTTGTGGCATGGAGAGTTCCTGTGAAATTCCTGAGCTCCATCCCCTGAAGTGGGCAGGGCACAGCCTCAGCACAAGGGCTTGTGTGCAGGTGTCAGTGTGGGGTCACTTTGCCATTACACTGGGTCATTTCACTGTGTCTTGTTCTCATAAACCTTAAAGCCATTGCACAACAGATGGTGTTTCCAGGAAGGATGATGGAATGTTTCTAGAGTTAATGATTTCAATTTAGTGTTTCAGTGAGTGCTTTTAGAAAGCTGCTTGGGGAGAGAAGGACGAGGCCAGCTCAGCGTGGGAAGGCAGGGACCCTGTCCGCCAAGGTGCAGTGGGGTCTTCCCTCCAGGCTGCCGCAGGGGAATGAAGCTGGTTTCCTTGTTTGTTGCACTTCCCACAGGAGTCAGGAGCTGTGTTTTTTATGTGAAAATTTAAGTGATTCACTGGGTGTAAGTGATATGTGTAGGTAGTGTCTCAGCTGATTATCCAGGTGAAAGGTGCTGACTGTTTCTGTTCACTCAAGCAGAATGCAGCCTGAGCAGTGGTGCTGTGTTGGGAACTTGCTATTCCTCTTGACAATGCTGCTAGAGGAAGTAAAACATCTCTTAATATCAAAGTACTAAGCAGAGGTTAAAAGTAATGGTTAATGACAGATATGATTGTGGAGGTGATGTGCATATGAAAGTATATACCTTTTCTCTATATTCTGTTGGTGTTTAAATATTACATTGTTTTTAATTCAGTTTTGCTTTAGTGAGGGTCTACTGCATGAATGAGAGGCTGATGGTTTGCAGTGGCTCCTTTCTTGCTTAGTGCTGCCGCTGCAGCGTGGATGATGTTTAGAGGTGAAATTCAGAGCAAGTCTCTGGTCTGTCCTCGTTGTTGCTGTCCCGAGGGCCGTGGTTGTAATGGGGTTTGTCACCAGAAGGTGTCAGAACAGTTCTGTGATTTCACACTGCCGCTGCTCTTTGCCAGGTGACCTGGCAGAATGGCACAGCAGGACTGGGACTGACTTGTTGGGAATATCATATAACGTTTATTCTTCTGTCTATTTCCAATGTATTGTATAAATGGGAGAATGTTTTTTAATTTTGGAAGAAGTAGTGTGAATGGAACTAACGAGGTAGGACTGAGGTGTGTCTGATCTGTGCAAGCCACCCATTTAGAGAATGTGTCAACCTGGAGAGTCCTTGGTTCTGCTCTCTTTGGGACATGTTGACCCTTGGCAGTGCAGAAAAGGATGGAGAAAGAGAATGGGCGTCACAGACCACAGAATTTGGCAGAATAACTCTCTCAGTTTGTTGAGAATCTCCAGATTTGACTGGATGGGATTTCGGAGGCAGTGGTTCCCAGTGGCAACCTGCTTGCTGCTGCCATGGGTAGTTGGAAGGGTCAAACAGGCTCTTGTATTTGTGCCAACTTTGGCATCTGCAGGAGAGGTTTGGGGTTCAAAGTGAGTTGTGTACAATGCAAGGGTCTGGAAACTGCTGTTCTATGTGTTTCTGAAACAGAAAAGAGTGGAATTGTTCTGAAAAGCAGCTGCTCTTGGTTAATCTCATTGTGCCCCAAATAAATGCTGCCTACATTTTCTAGTCATTAAAAGTGTCATCTCCTCTCTCTTTTAATTGTCCTGTGTCTGCTCCTGACTTCTTCCCTGGAAGCATTAGCTGTGAGTTTGTACTTCAACTGGGACTCACAAGAACTGCAGGAAGAAGGGAAAAACGAGCATGGAAGGGTGGTTGTATCTCCTTTATTTCAGTAAATCAGTAAATTGCCATGCACACTTTGGTGTTTCCTGTCATCTGGACTGAGAGATAGAAATCAGGATTGATATCGGAAATACATTGTGTCACCTCATGCTATATTTTTAAGTTCCTGGGTCTATGTTGTATGAAAAGGCCTTCTCCATACTTCTATTTTTAATTTTTCTTTTATTTTTTCCCTTTTTTCTTTTTTTTTTTTCTTCTTATATCCCCCTTTTTCTTTATTCTTTTCCTTTTTCCATTTTTCCTTTCCCTTTTTCCTTCCCCTCCCCTCACAGTCTGGTGCTGCTGCAGCACAAGTGTCCTGCAGCCCCCACGCCAGCCCCACCCATCTGGGTGTTGTGGGCAGTTCTGGGCTCCTCAGTACAAGAGAGACAAGGAGCTACTGGAGTGGGTCCAGCAGAGGGTCACAAAGATGATGAGGTGTCTGAAGCATCTCTCTAACCATGAGACAGTGCCGAAGGTGGGCGCGCTTAGTGTGGAAAAGAGACAACTGAGAGGGCATCTCACCAATCCATACAGGTGTTTCCAAGGGGTGTCAGAGAATGGTGCCAGACTGTGTTCAGTGGTGCCCAGCGACAGGATGAGGAGCAATGTCCGTGAACTAAAGCAGAAGTTCTACCGCAACATGAGGAAGAACTTCTTCCCACGGAGGGTGGCAGAGCTCTGAAAGAGCTGCCTGGGGAGGGTGTGGAGTTTCCCTCTCTGGAGACATTCCAAACCCACCTGTCTGCGTTCCTGTGTCACCTGTTGCAGGTGACCCTGCCTTGGCAGGGGCTTGGACTTGGACTCTCCAGAGCTGCCTTCCAACCCCAACAGTTCTGGGATTCTATGATTCTGTGACGCCGAGGGGTAGCAGGGGCGGCGGGNGAATAGCGACAGGGTCGGGGCCATCAGCGGGGGCGCGGGGGGCCGGGGTCCGGTCGCTGTCAGCCTTCCAGCCCTGCGGGAATAGCGACAGGGTCGGGGCCATCAGCGGGGGCGCGGGGGGCCGGGGTCCGGTCGCTGTCGGCCTTCCAGCCCTGCGGGAATAGCGACAGGGTCGGGGCCATCAGCGGGGGCGCGGGGGGCCGGGGTCCGGTCGCTGTCGGCCTTCCAGCCCTGCGGGAATAGCGACAGGGTCGGGGCCATCAGCGGCGGCGCTGGGGCTGGGGGAGAGGGGCTGTGGGTGCCCCGACCTGCCTCGAGGGATCCCGGGGGAATCTGCCCGGCTGCGGGCGAACGCCCGGGACCCCGAGGTCTCCCGTCCAGGTAAGGCCTCCCTCTGCACAGGGGTGATGGAGCCGTGGGGAGTGGAGCTGCTGGCTGCAGGTGATTCTCCAGTTATCTACCTTCAGACCTGCAGGTTTTGAGTTCAGAGAATCTGGACTTCCCCGAGATGATGTCAAAGACAAACAGTGAGAAACAGAATCTCTGCAGGTCTCCATGACAAAATTTGGCACATCCTGGTTTAGTGGGCAATGCTCTGAGTAAGGAAGCAATGGTAGAACTTGCTCCTGGGCCACACAAGAAATCAGTAGCCGAACAGTCCTTTGGCTCCCAGTTCCATGTCTGGTTGTGTGGCTTAAGACTTCCTTCGGGGAGAATGGCAGACAGGTGCCAGGTAGAGCACAGGTACCATACTCCCCTGAGACTCTGCCAATTAATAACTGAAGCCTTGGTGCTCTCTCACATAATTTATTTGGCGATCACTGATTTAATTGCACTGTGAAATATTAACTGTGATGATTTGCTTTACAAAACACATAAGATGCCTGCTGTGGCTTTGTCTTGATATTCTTCCAAACGAGCGAGAGTGGTCTTAAAATTTACCATGGTACACAGCTCTGGCTCTGAGTGTAGTGCTTTGGGTAAGCTGCCAGCTGAGAACAAATACACTGTCAATAACCAATAGTGTCAATGATCACAGCATCATAGAATTCTAAATAACCTCAAATATAAAATTACTGACCTAAGAGTGACATGCTGTCAACTGGCTGCGATGCCAGAGAAACAAACATGACACTCATCTTGAGAAGAGCTTCAGACGTGCTCCAGGAAACTACAGATCAGTCAGTTTAGGTTCTGTGCCAGGAAAATTGTCTGCTATTCTAATAAAACCCCAGCATTTTTAGAGAGAAGAATGAACAGGATAAATGGGCATAGAAAAAGGAGTCCCAAGAATACCCAGAAATTGGATGTGATTACTTTGACACACGGGCTGTATAGAGCTGTCTGAGGCTGGTGCTTTCTCTTTGCTGTGTTTTTTTCCTGACATGGATTTTGTCATTTCTGCACTTCTGCCTGTGGCAGAGGTTTTAAAGGTGACATTTATGTGTGGTTCTTAAATACTGGAATCCTGAACAAAACAGCTCAGACAAGAACTTCTCTTATCCTTTTGTTGATACCGTGTGCAGACTAAACAGGACCAGTGGTTGCTTCGCTGGAGTGTTCCTGGCCGTCCCCGAGGCACTGGTCCATGCCAGCATTTATGGCCGTGGGGGGTTCCAGGACCGGAGTGTGACTGCTCTGGGCAGCACGGCGCAGCCAAACCCCGCTGGGCCCGCTTGCATTCTTTCCAGTGATTTAATGGGTTTTTGTTCAGGCCCAACACCTTTTCTTATTTCCTCTAATACCCTTTTGAACTCTGAATTTAATTCAACATTTTGGAGGGCTAGACTGTTCATAATTTAAATGAGGAAATACGTGTTCCGAGACTTTGGTGAAACAGAAATTGCCACAGCACTGCGTTCAGGTGGGAGCTGCATTTTAACTAGTTATATGGTCCAGGAAATCTTAGCTGGAAAGAAGTGAAAGAAAAGGACTTGGATTGAGTTTCTCCTTTGCCTCAACACGCAGTTGCCAGGTGATACCATAAACGAGTACTTAGCACAATTGGTGGAATCTGGTGGTTTCAAATGCAAACTCTGTATTAGAAAAGTAACATAGAACAGTTGCTATCGTACCAGTGTTTATCCAACAGGCATAGAAGGGTAAGCTACACTGTTTGTTTAAAGTTTAATTTATTGTTGGCAGCTACCTTTGAGGTTACTGTGAAACCCCACATAAAATTCCTGTAAATCCATGATCTCTTTACTTTAAAAAAATTTGTCCTTTCTTTCCTTGAGTATGCTTTTGTGTGTGGCAGATCAGCCTAGCAATAGACATATAACTGAATTATATTTCCAGCTGAAAGGGATGTAATAGAGGCACAGTGGCATTTAAATCTACAGCCAAAGAAAACAAAAGAGATCAGTCTCTTGTGTAACTAAAGCACATCCTGCTCAGAGAGCCCGAAGGTCAGGCTGAACATATTATGCAACATGTACCTGACTGTGTAAACTGTACAAATGTGAAACAATTTAGAGTATTACAAACTGCATCCTAGTGCCACCAACTTCTTTATTTGTCCTGTTTTCCATAGGCTGAAGTAAGATACGGTTGTGCTAAGAACACTTTAAAAATATAACTGCTAGTGATGGATGCTTCAGTTTTTCTGTTCAGCTTTCACATCTGAGGTTCAGTTTTTTGAAGCTCTGATCTTTGGTAACTGTGATAACTGTAGTGAGGCCCTGGCACAGGTTGCCTAGAGAAGCTGTGGCTGCCCCATCCCTGGAAGTGCTCAAGGTCAGGTTGGATGGGGCTTGGTGTCCCTGCCACCAACAAGGCCCCCGGCAGAGGGGCCGGGAAGCTGGGTCTGTGCAGCCGCAACCCAGCTCCAGGTGCACCACTGTCCTGCCCATGGTCAGGGCTTACCATACCAGGTGTGGGGGCTAGCCATGGAGGAGGCTGTCAGGGCTGGCCTGTTGGTCTCATGCCGCGGTGGTGGCAGTGCTGTTACACACCGAGCTCTTGGCCTTACGTACAAGTCACTTGTTTCTGATATGAATTTCCAGGAGGTCACAAGATACTGCTTTTACACAATCTAATGGGCATCTATCTGACCAAATGCAGGATGATTTACTAAAGCATTTTGTGTAGCAAACTATTGGGTACCTCTGTTTAACTTAAACTGTAATAATTTGTCCATCAAGGGGATTATAAACATCTCCATTGATTTTTATTGCAGATTTCTTGCAACCTATAACAGTCTTACAGACAAACACCTGGCTGGATATTTCAGCAATGCCAGGATAAGACGACATCTTCAGAAATCAGGACTGGTGAGACTGAAAAGTTTTCCTCATTTCTACATTCAATTCGGAATGTTTTTATGCTTTTTTTCCATATTTCCTTTTGCTCATTGGAGTTTCCCTCTGCAAAATGTTTTCATTTGCAGATATACAGCATCATATTGATTCACTCAGGGTTTTTACACTGTGAAACATAAACATCTTTGACTTGTTGTTTAAATAGCTTCAGTGTTATTTTTCAGAAGTGTTTAATGGAAAACTGAAGGATTTGGTAAAGGTGAATATGCTGAACATTTTTTTAAAAACACTGGTGCAGCCCTAGGTGTGACTCTTTTGCACAGGCAGGTGCAGTAGCAAGGCAAGTGTTTAATCCTTTCCATCCTGTTGGGCAGTGGCCTGTGAAAAGTAAGGCTGAGCCCTAGGCTATTAGAAATGTGCTCCTTCCATTTGGCTGGTGGAGCTCATGGGGCCGAAGACAGTCCTCTGCTGGAAGGTGAGTTCCAGCACCATGGCAGGGGCAGAGGTGGTAGCTAACCAGGAGGAGGAAGTGGTCTCTGGGAAATTGTACTGTTTCAAAATATACTTTATTTCATCTTCTTTTCAGTAACATTATATTTGTGTATGGCAGATCTCAAGGAGTGGAAGAATAATACCTGAGAAAGAATACCGTCTGAATGCCTTGAGGAAGGACCGCCGGAGAAACATCCAGGAGTGCTTGGCTGAGGCCATATTTCATAAGGTCCTTGACATGGAGGTATGCCCTTACTGAGGATGTGTGAGCCTTCTCAGGTGCTTCCTTGCTGACAGCCAGGGGCTGCTAACTTGTACTGGACTGTTTTCCATATGTGCCCTCATGCTCCCCTGGATGGCTCTTTCCTGCTGGGAAGAAGGACAGTCTTTGTGCTTGACATTCCCCACGTGAAACCTCCATGGGCCTCTCATTGTCAAACCATGCTACTGGGAGAGCAGGCACTATCTTGGCTTCCTTAATGATTTTTGACAGCCCTTAGATTATGAGATGATATTCACAGGGCTAGTTTGCTTAAAAAATCCTAATAAAAACTAACCTGTTTGAACATGTTTATATATATTGTCTGAGTATAAAATTTGTGCATGTTCCTGTGGCCTATCAAGAATGGAGTTGGTTCCTACAACTTTACCAGTGCTCAATTGTTCCATTGGCTGTGTGAATATATGCAGGTGAAATGGAAATAGATTCAATCCATAGTAGTTTTATTACAGGACTCAGTGAGGATAGTGGCCAGGGAGAAGACACAGGACAAGCAGGACAGAAGCAAGTGTTCTTGCATACACTGACATAATGCCCAGTAATGAGGTTTCTCTTCCTCTTATATTGATAGCGTCATCATCAGCTGGAGATAAAAAGGAAACTTGAACATTCTGTGAGGAAAGAGGGGATGCAGAAAATCAAGGTAAGGCTTGAGCACTGTTGGGTGCTGATGGGACCTGGCAGTTTTGCCTGTGTTGAGTAATAACCATGAGCCTGACCAGTGATTCACTGAGACAAGTGCTCTGTCTCTGACACTTATGGAAAAGTACAAGAAACAGGCAAGTAGAGAATGATCCTGCCCCAAGTTACATCTCCTTCTTTGTCCAGAAGTTCAGGACATTTATGCATTTAATTCCTTCTGAATCTAGTTATTCTTCTACTTCTGCAGTGTTCTTGGTTGGATGATTTAATCATGAGTTGCATGAAATGGTACCTCCGTGCATTTCTGCGTAGTAATTAATGTATCTGCTGTCTGATATGTCTGTTCGATGCTCCGTTGTTCTTGCTATGACAAAAGTTATTAAATGTTCTTCTTTTCCAAGGCATCTCTGGTTTTACATACCTTCTTCATATTCCTTCTCAGTTTTCTAAGCTGAAGGTCCTCAGTCTGAATTTTTCTTACCTGAGCCATTCCAGGCTTCTGATTGCCATTGCAATTTTTTACCTTTTCTCGTTCTACTATTTCTGTTTTGAAATGGGGAACCATAACAGAATGAATAATTCAGGATATGTTCTCCTCCCAGTAATTCTAGACTCTCTCTGCTTTTGACTGCTGCTGAGCACTGAGCTCACGTGTTTGGTTGTTTGCCTCTCCACAGGATTTGGGCAGAACTGGCATGTGAGTAATGAAAAGAGGTTTTAGGAGCCTTCATTTAGGTGTCATGTAGGTCGAACTTGATTCTGTAGTTAGAGTCATGGAAATCCCATAGAAGTCAATGGTTCTTCTCCCCCTGCAATCGCGTGAGTTCATATGGGAAGTTATCCTCATTTTGGCAGAAACATGCTCAGCATTTTATTTCTGTATTAGGAACCTGAATGCTTTGAGAAGAGTCCCTTGAGAAGGTCGCTGCTTCATGAAGCAGCTGGTAAACAATGTCAGATCTGTTAAATTGTAAATAATACATCTATAAGCAACTCATCGGGTAAAGAGAGGAGGAGATTTTCCTGAAAGACACTGGTCACTATGGAAATTGCAAAGGCTTTGTTTGCTGATGGAACTCCTGTGGCAGGAAGTCACCCCATGGAACCAGCGATTCTGGCAAAGGATCTTGGGCTTGGATAATTTTGGAATGTAAACCAGAACTGCCTCCTTCAGTAAGACGCCTGCAGATACCTGATCTGTGTGTGCTGTGCTGCCGTGTTGGGATGCAGGAGCCTGGCTGGAGCCAGCAGTGTAATTTAATTCTCACCTCATATGTTCTGTGAATTCATCCGAGTCGTTCATCTGAAAGGAAAGGAGAAAGGCAGATGGCTGAGCAAGGGAGGGTGAGAGACAGAGCTGTCTGTTTCCAGCAGGGTAGTCATCCCAGCATTGGGTTGGTGAGAAGAGAAGGTGGGGAGAGGCTGCAGTCAGAGCAGGGAAGCAGCAGGTGCACTCAAATTTGAAAAAGAATGAGACCTTCAAACAAACCAAGAATTGTGAGATACACAGAAACCGGCAGATGAATTGAATCTGGCGGGGTCAGCAGTTGGAGGCAGATGCAGGAAGATGAATCATAGGTGGAGACAAGTCTTCTTGCTTGTCCCTCGCATTCTCCCATGGTTTCCTTTCCTTCCTTAACCAGCTGTTTAATCGGGTCCAGGCCAGCTGATTGCCCCAGCTGTCCAGTGAAAGACAGACATAATGAGACAGACATCGCTGGTTTTGGATTTTGTGCCTCAGAGATGTAAATTCCTTTTCTTTCAGGTGGAGCAGTTCAGAGGATCGCTGGAAGATGTTGTCCCTATGCACTCCCCACATCCACCACTCGGTCCAAGGAACTATGATGGGCTCAGTCCTTTAGTGTCTGGAGAACGAGCTGGTCGCTCACAATGGGTGAGTTTCATCAACTTCTCCATGGGCTATCATGGAAGCACAGACAGCTGGAAGTGTGCACATAGACCTTGGTACAGAGCATTCACTGCCTGGATCATTCTGGATTAGGGCCTCATCCTTGATTACTTGAGGCTGATTTCCTGTTTGCCAGGTTGTGTTAAAGAGGAGTCTCCAGAAGCTAGTGTTGCAGGAATGGCATATCAGAACCTAGAAATAACCCCAGAAACTTTGCTCACTGATAAATCTGCTTCAGTCTTTCCCTTTTAGCTGCCTCATGACCTCAGGTAGGCCGGTATCAGCGTATTGTCAGTGGACACAGGGGCTGTAGACAAGGTTACACATGTTGTAAAGTCCTGAAAATGGTGGGGGTCTTTTAAAAAAACAGAGCTGAAAGGATGAAATCAGACTGGAGCTCATTTCAGAGGGCTGTGGTCTGGGAGCTCTGGCTTTTGGTCTTTGTTAATAGCAAAGAAGGAATATTAAGATACTCTTGAAATATAATGGTACTAAAGCCTAAAGTCAAAGGTCAAATATATAGCTCAGTTTTAACTGGTTCTCCATATCAATAAGGATAATTAGTGCAGATTGAAGAGAAACTTTCAAGTCCTGAATGACCTTCTCTTCATATAGAGGGCACCTGGACTTGGAGTTGATTATGGTGGTGGACATTCTCCTCATCAGCACCGAACCAAGGAGCCTGCCCCCTCTAAGGTGGTGAGTTAACCTCAGTTAAACAGTGCTGTTAGGCTTTAACATTTTAACTTGGTATTCTGAAGGGTATACAAGGAAAACATGAAATAAAACAGTCAGAAAAAAGCTGAGTATTGAATGGAAATAGGTGTTTTTTTGTTGTGCATTCTCTCTGTGTCCATGTGCTGAAGTCCACAGCACACTGCTACAGTTTCTGTGAGTTCATTGTGTTTGCTCCAAGGCTGTGTGGTGAAGAGACAGTAGCAAACCTTGCGTTTATGACCAAGAGTGGTTTTGGATAGTCAGTTAGAGGTGCCTAAAGGGGTCTGGCTCTTTGGAGGCAGACTAGAAAATGTCATGTACCTGAAATCACTCATCACTTCCAGATATCTTCATCAGTGCTATTTTTTTCTTTGTGGTGCTGCTCTGCACTGGAAGCCATACACTGAGATTTTGTCATTGTTTTCTTTCTCCTTTTGTAGAGTTCCTTGCGACCAAATACAGCTCCAGGAAATATGCAGCAGCCCCCTCGCCTTCAGCCCCTTCACGGTTGGGCTGCACCAGGGTTTGTACCAAAGGCTTCCAAACAGACGTGCCATGCACTGGAACATGATCAGCAGTTTGCCCGTGGGGTGAGGCTGTATTTCATTCTGAAAATAATATAATTTTAGGGACAGTTTTATAATATTGTTTAAGTACTGTAGTTCCCAGAACTGTATACGACAGGGAACATGCCTTTCAAATGGCATCAGCTTTTATTTAAAAAATAAATTTTCCTTTTTCACTTCCCCTCAATTTTCAAGACACTTTCTTACTGCTATAATTCCCAGTTCTCGATCACGGTGGGGAACAATGTGGTGACTTACCTTTTATGGTATAAAATCTTTCTGCATACAAATTTTCTCCCTCTATGTAGATTTTCTGTTATGTAGAGAGACTCAGACACCTGGTTAACTCCAGTAACTCAGGAATATTTTCACTTGCAAGTCCTACAAATTTTCATCTTCATCTACAGCTGCAAAGTAATAAAAAACTCCTTTTTTTTGATCATTCCTTCCACTAAGTCACACTAGGGGGCTTGGAGAATGAGAGTCAAACATGGTCTTGATATATACGCAATTACTTTCAAGGGATATTTGGACTTGTCTTCTGTTCTAGAGAAACATAATGTAATTGGCTTTGTGATATGCGTTCCATGGGGTGGGAGGGTTTTGGAGTGGGACTGTGATCTGCTACCACTGGCTGGCAGACACTGTGTAAATAGCTCCCTTCTGCTCTGCATTTGCTGTGTAACGGGATGGTCACGATTCTTTCTCCAAGAATTTGCCGGTCCTGTTTACGTCTACTCAAATTATGGGTGATTTAATGGTTTCTTTAGTGCTCACAACTGACAAAACAGCTAAATCAGATATAAGTTCTGAGAATGTGATGCAGAACTCAGAGCCACAGCATGCAGCGTTTACAAAACTTGTTCTCTAGTGATGTCTTGCTCTTCAGGGCCCTGGTCCTCTTCATTTCATTCTGCAAGAGGACTAAATCTCTACCTGGATGAGGAAGTGGCATTTTGAAGCACATCTTGTATAACTGATGCCAAGTGATGTTTCTGTTGGACAACTGGCTGCTCTGGGGATGTGCTTTCCAGCAGCAAGGGAGCAGTGGTGCTGCAGGGCTGTGCAGGGTTCTGTCTGAGATCAGACCTCTGCGGGGCTGTAGCCAGGGCTTGGTTTACAGTGCTGTCTGTATCTCTGAGGGTGACATTTCAAGCAATATGAATGTTGTCTTGCAGATTAAAAGAAAGGGTTTTAGCACAGAAATATTTTAGTGAGCAAAATTTCAGGCCCCAAGTTAAGGAACTATTTCAGAAGGATGCATGTTGCTAAATGTACCAAGCAGACAGACCGTGGCCAGTTCCATGTGCTCAGGAGCTGATTTTGCAAAACCTGTGTCACTTGGTTAAAATGTTTTTACAGGGGGAAAGGTGTGAGTTAAGGCTTATGAATTCAGTGGAGTACGTGACTGGTGTATCACCGTATCAGCTACCTGTCATTAACCCGTGTGTGGTGCCAGTGCCACCACCCCGCCTGCACAGAGGGGACAGGCGTGTCGCTACAGTCAGAGGTGGGCTGCCCACAGGGAGACGGTTTCGTCCCACCACTGCATTCAATGAACAAGTTTTAATAAACGTAAGTAGTCTCCGTCTATGTACAGGTGTATTACCTTCCTCACTGGTGTGTTTGCTTAATGCTGAAAGATGTGCATACCTAGTTTGCATAGAGAAAATATATAACTATTGAAATATATAATTGCTATGCATGTCTCTGTAAACTAAAACATTTGGTGTTTTTCATCAGCTGGGGAGAAAAAAGGTGCAGAACAACAACCTATAGCAACTGTTATTCAGAGCCTTCTACTTCAGTCAGTCTGATCCTGTCCCTGGCTATACCTGGCTCTAGAATTTCAGGGCTTTGTGAAATGCCTTGTGTATATGAGCACTGCATCAGTTACACTGTCTCCAGCCAGTTTTAACTCCTGTAAATAAAGTTGTAGGAAGCCAGGACTACGAGGGATGATGTGGGTCATTAAACCTGGTCCCTGCAATTTAGGGCTATTCAATGCATTGGGTTTTCAGTTGGAAATATATCCCAGACCCTCTGCATGTTACAAACATTTCCCAATTTAATCAGCTCAGCATTTGTCATAAAAGCCTGGAAGCCTCAAGTGTGTGCTGCACAGATGTGAGTTTTGTTTTCACCCCTTGTTGAAGCTGGAAGCTGAAGGCATTTCTGTGCATTTTCTGCTGCAGAATACTAGAGGGTTCCCCAAGTCCCCGTTATGCAGCAACGCCGTCGTCACCATGGTCTACCTAGGGAAGAGTAGGAATGTGTCTCTCAGTTATTACAAGGAGGAAGTCAAAGTCTATCAGCAACATTGTGGAACAGAAAACATTTGTGTCTATAAAGGCAAGCTGTTGGAAGGAGGTAAGGATAGAGTCAGAGAGTTCATATTGATTCTGGCAACATCTTTTTTGGCTAAAACTTTGCCCTGACACCAGAATGATTTCAGCTCAGCTTGGTCAAGATATATGCATCCAGGGATGTTTATACCGTTTGCCTCCATATTAAATCTGGATCTACTGTCCCATGATTGAAAGTGAGGTTACAATTACTTTTGCAATGATGGTAGAAGGAATTTAGAGAATTGATTTAAGTAAATACTTGTGCCTTAGGTTAATTTTCTGTAGAGATACATGGTTAATAGAGTAGTTGCAGCAATAAACTGTCCTTAGAAGGGGGTTATCTGAGTTACTAAAATACATCAGCGAATGCTGCTTCTTATTCCAGAAGGAAAAGTGCATAGTGGGAGCCCAGTTCCCATCTCTTTTTATGTGAGTGCAGTTCCATCACACCAGTAATAGATGAATTGTGTCCTGGGAGCCTGGACACAGGAACTGGCTGGGAGGCTCTGGCCTTTGTTCTGCTGCAGCAGTGAGTGGCCAAACTGACAGGGTGACACTTGTCCTAGCTGTCCCACCGTAGGATTCTGGGGCTGGCAAGAGCCAAGGCTATGGGTGTGGAGGGGTAGAGTTTAACCAACTGTTGAACAGCCCTAAGAACCCCAGTGCCTGTCCACAGAGGGCTGGGTGCTGTGGTGATGCAGTTGAGATGCAGCAATTGCAACAGGCTGACAGTGAAGTGTAGTATTTTTCTTTGAACCCTTTCTTTCTATGATTGCAGATATCTTCCAGTTTGTCTCCAAGAGGCACCAGGGTTTCCCGTTCAGCCTCACCTTTTATCTCAATGGGATGCAGATTGACAGGCTGAGCTGTTGCTGTGAGTACAAACATCAGAGGCGTTCCCGGCTGCGAGGAAGACACAGATACTTCAGGGTTCTCAATGTGGAGGGAGCATTTCCTTGCTACAGGTATGGAGACAAGTACACTTTGCTCACAAGGTTTTAGTTTTGAGAGAGTTTGCAATTTGTTTCTCTTCTTTCATCTCTCTGGCTCCACACAGCTCTGTAGAGCCTGCTCTGTTTCTCAGTCCCCCACGGAATGTGCAGGATGGAGGTTACCTGTGAGGGTCTCACACCCAAGGGTACCAGCACAGCCGGTTCCCTGTGCCTCCTCAGCCTCCCTGTGGTGTATGCGCGGTGTTTGTGTTGGAGGTGGTTGAGCATGGGGCTGTGGCGTGGGGTACGTGTGCCACCCCCATGTCTGTGGCCAAAGTGGCAGTGAAATAAATACCAAGCATGCTGCTCAGTTAGCTGTGGTTTCCAGAAGCTTTCTTTGTGATAATTTATTTTTAAACAGCTCTGCCTCTGAAGGGAGATTCTGTTGTGATACCCCCGGCTTCAGAATAAGGCAGCACCAGATGTTTGCCATGGTTCAGAAACCAAATCTGTGCAGAAAGGTCTTGGGCTTGGGCAAAAGTCAGTGCTGTGACAAACTGCTGTGATTCTGCCAAGAGGCCTTGATTTTCATAAAATCTTCCTATTCTGTAATTGTTAATTCAGGCCAGACAAGTAAACTAAGGGATATGCGGATAATTTAAAATCTTTTATGTTCTTTTAATAAATAATTTTTAAAAGAGCAGCAAGCATTTGGAACAAGAGACTCTTCACAGAGGTGTACTCTGTTCCTTCAGGTAAGGACTGAATTCTAAGGAAAAAAAAGCCACTTTATTGTACCATATTTTTTTACTCCAGTCTAACAATGAACATGATTTATGTAAATGCATGTTCAAAGGAGTGAAAAGCATCTGAATTCAGAATGGATATAGTGGCTATAGATTTTAGGAAATGCCCAAATCTCAGCTTTTTGTGATTTCTAGAAAGATTTGAAGTGAATTTTCTGAATTTAATATGGTATCCAAAAATTGGATGAATTCCTTCCTGAGTTACTCCCCCTTTCTGTCCCCCTTCCCCTCTTAGTGATATCTCTGTTTTCCTGCCTCTTATCAATCCAGCCAACCTTATCTGATGACTAAACCCATCTCCACTAACCTGATTTTCCCCATAAATGACAACTATTTTCACATCCCGTCAGGTCAAGTGGACTTGTGTTTATTTTCTGCTCTATGACACACATTGAATGCCCACTCTGGTTCCCAGTAGAAGTCCCAGTTGATTTTCCCTGGTGGGTCAGGGTTTTCGCTCACAACGAGGTGATGCTGCAGTGATTTCTGTACCATGCTGTAAGCCTTGCTCTGAGAGTTTTCTGCTAGCCAAGGTCCAGCATTTCTGTACAGCAGAAGTGCTTCAATATCCCAAAGGTCCCTGATAAAAACACCAGGAACAATGCATTAAGAGGTAGGACTCTTCAGAAACGGTCATGTTTATGTTTTGTACCCACAAAACAAAAAGACTGCTGGCCTGAATGACTGTGGCGTATTTCACAGTAGTTTGGAGTCAACTGGACTGTGAGGGGAATTGCAATCAAACCTTACATTTAAAAAGCAGTTTTGGGGAAGGAAGAGATTGTAAAACATAGCTGTCCCTGAAGAAAATACGGTTTCCTAGAGAGACTTGGGATTAGGTACGGTGAAAGTTCCAGTTTCAGTTTCACCCTCTGCTTGCAGATTTGACCCCATGTACTACACTCAGCATGGTGTCTTGGCCCTCATAGAGGGTGTAGGGTGGCTTTTCATGTCTCCAGTTCCATCAGGATTAGGAACTCTGGTCTCTTGTCTGGGCCTCCTGACTGTAAGACAGAGAGAGAGAGAGCACATCACTCCATTTTAAACAAGAGGAGCATTCTCAACAACTCATTCAAAATGCTTTGTTTTCCATTTGGGTTTTTTTTTAGGTAGGCAAACAGAACAGAAACTGAAAATTATTAATTTCTAATCTTCTTCTTTCCCCAAAGTTCTTAGACCCAGCAGATAAATTCAGAAACCCCCCAGTCTTACCCACAAACCCTCAGTTATCACTCTACTGGGTGTTACAGCAAGATCTGGATCCAGAACATGTCTGACTCAGAGCTCGTCTGCCTTTCTCAGTGGTTCTGTCTTCACAGCCAATGCTTGACACAGCTTCAAATTAATGGGCACTTCTAATAATTTTGGCTCTGCTTGTATGTCAGTTGTCACCAGTACGTGTAGGCAGCGTTACTCTCCTTCAAGGAAGAACTGCGTCTGTGTTAGGGGAGCTCTCAGGGGTTTCAGGGTGCTTCTCTGTGTGAGTCATTGTGGCAGTGCAGAGGCAGATGGGTACTTGGTTGCACTGCTAATAACAAGCTGAACTCACTATGTCTGCTGCCCTCCATTGTTCAAAGGAAGAAAAATGTGATATTTCCCAATTTGTGTTATTTTATAGGTGCATTATTGCGATGGGTCTGGACAAAAAGGTACACTGTCCCAAGAGGAAGATTGAGTACCATGAGGAGAAGCATGTGTGTTCCTGGGAACATGCTGTGCACAGTGAGCCAAGTAACAGCAGTGTTGAGCAGAAATCGAGCAAAAATTCAGAGTTAGTCTTCTTACCGTGTCATGAAGCAAGTGTGGAAACTGTTGAGGAAACACTGGAGACTGGAGAGGAGTACAGAAGAGAAGAAATGGAAACCCCATCTAGTCAGGAGAGCGAAGACAGTCAGGAAGACACCAGTAAAAATGGTATAGTATTCCCAAACATGAGCAGGGGGTGAGAAATGCGAGAGGATGATTCTGGAGAAGGTATGGGATTGTGGCTCTCCAGCTTTGACTGGGGCATGAGAAATGGGGTGATGTCCGTATCTGGGCAATAGAATTAGAGGGGCTTCTTTCAGCCATGCAGCAGGATGAGATGGTTTGCAAGAGCCAAGAGAGTGAGTAAGGAAGGGCGGTGAGGCAATGACACAGGTTCCCCAGAGCAGCTGTGCTTTCCCCATTCCTGGAAGTGTTCGAGTCCAAGTTAGACGGGGCTTGGGAGCAACCTGGTCTAGCCAAAGGTGTACTCCTCCATTGAAGAGGCATCGAGCTCAGTCTCTGCCTTTACTTACTCCTTATCATAGTCATCTTTAGAGGCAATCACATTTACGGAGAGATTTTGATTCCTACTTCCTATTCCTGTTTTTGCTTTCACAGTTCTGCAGTGTAGCTGCTCAGCTGACTTGTTAGTCCCTCCAGATGTGTGTTCGGGATTAATGAAGCCTTTTTCCTTCAGGAGGAACTGCCCTTCTGACTGTTGCCTAAGGAGGCCTCACTGCCAACAATGCAATTGCAATCTCAATTGATTTTTAATACAGAAAAATAAATCTCCTTATTCCCTTAGTTCTTATTGTCTTGGTAATTGTTTATTTGCCTAACTGGTTCTGCATCAGGAACTCTTCATTTCTGTCCTTGGTGTTCTGTCACTTCAGTATGTTAAAAGCCCTGATGGAAGGAAAGGAGGGCAGCAATAAAATCTGTGAGGTGAGGAATGATGGCCACAAGGGACAGCTTGTATGGCAGCAGTGACAGCTCGCCTGCATGGTGCAGGTGTGTTCCCTTGCCACTGTGTGTGCAGGAAGCCCGCAGTACCAGTGGAGTGTCTGGATTTTAGGTGGGAATCTCCGACACCTCTGTGTACTGCCACCTGGGATGTGCATAGCAGAGGTTTGGTGGGGAAGGGGAGTCTTCTTTAATGCATCTGCATGAAGAGGGTCAGGGTCTTTACCTACAGAGCCAAGCAAAGTGCAGTGAAGGGCTGAGAGCTGGACTCCATGATCCTTGTGGATCCCTTCCAACTCAGCTTACTCTATGATCTATCAGATGTCACAGCTTGTCAGGCTAGTGCCTGGCTGAAATCCAGAATGTGGATATAACAGTGGTAATTCTGTGCAGGCTTTGTTTGTTCTGGTTTTTCCCCTGGGCCCTGAAGGAGCACGTTAGAGCAGTGTGATAACAGAGTGCCTCTGCAGTGCTCTTCGGCTGGAGTTCATTAAATTAATTAAGCTTATAAGACACTTCTTTGCTATTTAGCCATGTCAATACACATTTATCGTACTTTGCACTACAATGTATTACCTTTCTCCAGCTTTTTCAATTGCTTGTAATTTTATTTCATCACAACCAGTTTTTCTCCTGTAATAAGAGATTCTTACATTTAATTTCTGAGTTTGCCCAGCTCTGAAGTTTTCTAGTACTTTCCATGGCTAGTAATTTTGTTTAAATTTTTTTAATATATTAATCATACTTGGTGCATCAATCAGTAGTTTTGCTGCATTTTTGCTACTCTGTGAAGAACACAATGCTTTTTTATGATAATGTGCTGTTATAATTCCTATCTGTGGTCTTAGATGCTCTCATGGCTTTAAAAAGACTGAGGAAATTCAAGGGCAAAAGGAGATTAATGAAGTTCACTTCTGTCTGCTTAAAAAAGAATTTTACTAGTTGTGAATTCTGTTTCCTGTCTCAAAGTACAATTCTTCTATTTTAGAATATGATGAAGATTTTGAAGCAGATGAAGAAGTTAATGAAGAGGGACAGACTGGTGATCAAATGAATGGAATGTCAGAGTCATCCACAGATGATAAAAAACATAATTTAGACTATGAAAAGGAGAGTGAAACTTCATCCCAGAAGGCACTGCAGGCCTCTGGCAGTGAGAAAAGTGGTGGATATTCTGACAGGGACTCTGAGGATGATCAGCAAGGTTAGCTCTGTTCATAGCAAGGCTTAGAGAAGCTGACCTGATGCATGTTTTACAGTTCGTGTGTGTCCAGTATATATGTTGAGTCTGCATAGGGAAACCTGTGCCATTCCTTCTGAAATGGTAAAAGACAGCTGTTTTATCTGTTGTTAATTCTACTTCTGCTACTGAAATGCAGGCAGCCCCCTGGCAGTGAGAGCACAGGCCTTTGCTGAGCTATTTAGGTGCTGAGATGGAGATGGAACCAGGCAGCAGGTTGGCTCTAAGAACCCAGGCAGGACAACCCTCCATGTCAGCAGGCACTCCCATATGAGAAGCTGTGACCCCTTACACCTTCTGAGGGGTCCCAGGTTTCTTGGTGCAACAGGTTTTTCAGAACATGCACCTCTGCATGGATTATAGTTCTGACACTTTTTACTAAGCCTGACTGGATTTTCTGCCTTGAGTTAGACCAATCTCTTCTTGAACCCATGTAGATTGTGGACAGCAGCAAGGCTGTGCAGCAGTCAGCTCTGCTGTTCAGCTCACTGTTAGGTGAACGATAAATGCCTTTTTTCCCCTCAAATTTTACTTTTATGAATTTAATATGATGATGTCTGCATGTTTTTTTAGAGGAGACAGTGAACTTCATCTCCAGTTCAACCTGAAGGGTTTACACAGGGTTTTGGAGATCTTTCTAATATTCAGTGAGTTAACAGAAGGGCACTGAGGGATTGTTGCTGTGGTTGAAGTCCTTTATCAAATGAAGCTCCAGCGTCTATGCTAAACCCTATCTGAGCTGTATTTAGAGGTGCATTTGGAGGTGTATTTCTCTGTGATTGATAGATCAACTCTGGTTTATTTCCATTATCAGAAAAAAGCCTCCATGTTAAATGGCTTTCATTTTAATACTTCATACATCTGGGCAATGTTCTTCTATTTACACTTACTGGAATTTTGTCACGATATCCTCAGATGGTGTAATTCAGAGAATGCTATTGGATGGGATTGTGTCCCTTTGTGAGTGCCCAGTGAATGCAGATGTTTAGTGACAAATACTAAATTAAAGTGCTGTTTGCTGTTTTCAGAGAGGAGGCCTGCAGACTCTCTCTCATCCATGAGCACTGAGTGCAGCACTGAGACTGACTCTCATGCTGAAACAATGACAGACAATGTGAATGGCAAAGAGGAGTGCTTTATCAAAAGTACGACTGATAGCACAGCAAATGTACACTATGGAAATGAGAATGGGGAGAAGAAACTGCTCAGAATGGAGGAAAATCAGGAGACTTCTGCACTGGAAAAGAAAGTAATAGATGAAGCAGAAAAGACAAAACCAGAAGATCTAGCAACAAGGGAAGATACTAGAATTTTTCATGAAAACATAATGGCAATGCAGCATCAAAATCCTGAGGTTAATGGGGAATTCCAACAGACTGGGTCAGGAGAAAGTAACATGAGTGAGGAGGAGAAATGTCTTCCAGTGCCTTGGGAAAGCAGGGTATTGAACATGGAGGATGGCAGCGAAGAGTCTCCTTGGTGTGAGGAAGGAGGTGGTGAGTACAGTCCCTCTGGATAGCTCTGCACGCCTGTGCTGCTGTATTTGCCTTCGTACTCATTCTTGGTGTAGCACGGGGAGTTGCTGCACTTCTTCAGGCTGCTGGAATACTCTGTGCTGCTGTGAGCTCAGTATCCACTCAGAATGTAACATCGGCTCGGAGTTTCTCTGCTAGTGTTTCAAGTGTAAGGATTTGTCCAAAAAAGAATTTTAAATAATTTTAAAGCTGAAATGGCTGGATGGCTTCTACTCCCCTTTTGGTCTTTAATGGTTTCTCTTTCTTGCTTCCTGTTTTCTTTGTGATAGTTTCTGAAGATTGCAAACCAGTCCACGAGGAAATAGCAAAAGCAGCTAGAAATGATCATCTTGTGAATTCTGACCCTGAACCTGGTGATTCGTGTGCCAGTGAGGAAGAAAAGAACACAGCAAGTACAGATCGTGATGCCAGTAGAGGTAAGGTTGGCTGTCAGTCAGGGACAAGGATTAAATCTTACTCACCTGAAGTCTTTTAACAGAAGTGTTTGCCCTTTCCCTTTCCTTTGGCTATCAAAGTCTCCTTGTGCTTGTTTTCTTTCGTAATTTGTAAAAAAATCAGGTGATGACTAGCTGGCATCTGTAGTCATGTATAATTAAGGCTTTTTTTGGCAGTTAAATGGTTCTAGGGGAAGAATCCAGACCATTAAAAAACTGAGAGTCAGGAAAACAGCTGTGGAAAGCAGGAATGTAGTGAGGTTCCATGTGCTTCCAGGTAGTGTGCAGCCACCTTGGGAAATGCCTTGGTTCCCAGGAGCAGGAATCAACCCTGTATTATTCCCTGGTGTGATTACAGAATCCACAGGAAGCCGAGTTTTCTTCCTCTTTTGTGTGCATACTTCAGATGAGCAACTTGCCACCTATTTCTGACTTTCTGAGTGGCACTGTCAAGCTTATAGCTGTCACACACACCCACACATGAGCTCCCTGCAGGCAGGAAGGGAGGCAGGACTGGCATGACTGGCCTTGCATCAACATTTTTCCTTAAATTCTTTATGCTAGATGCCAGAACTGCAGTACCAAAGACATAATCAGAGCCCAGGGATGTGATGAGAAGCAGCACAGCGAGTTCTCTTTGGGTGCCCAGGCTGATGTCCTTCATTGCTGGGCAGAAATTTAACACTAACCCTGTAAGGCATGTAACACTGGCATGATGCTGAGTAAACCAATGTTTGACTATTTCCTAGTAGCGCCAGATGGAAGTTTCTTGGCAGAAGGGAGAAGAAGCCTTGATGTGCAGGAGACAGCAGGACAAGCGGTACGAGAAGGGCAGGTGGCAGTGCAGAGACAAGCCGTGGAGCAGGACGGTGCTGCTGAGGGAGATGCTGGCAGCAGAGAGGCTGGAGGAAAAGCTGCACGGGCGGGGGATTCGCTGCCCCAGGCAGACATGGGGGCTGCACTGGAGGAATCCGCACCTGAGGAAGGCACCGTGGCAGAGGAACATCCCAAAGGAAAGGGGACAGGGGAGGCAGTGAAATTGGGCACAGAAGTGTCTCCTGGGGAGCAGGAGGTGCTGGTGGAGGGGATGGAGAGTGAGGTGGCACTGGGAAAGCTGGTACCTGGGGGAAAGGGGCCAGTTGGGGCACTGCCAGGTTGGGAGGCAGACAGAGCTGTGTCCCAGGGGCAGGAGGGAGCTGGGGGGGGGATCACTGAGGAGGAGGAGGAGGCTGCAGAGGAAGGCCTCAAAGGAGTGGTAGGGCCCCCAGCAGAGGAGGAGGTGGGTGAGCCAGTGTCCGAGGCAGGGGAGTCACTGGGGGAGGGAGGGTCTGCAGGGAAGGGCACTGTGGTGGGTGCTGTGTTAGAGGAAGAGGAGGCTGTGGAGGATGCCGATGTGGCAGCAGATGGGATTGCCAGAGTTGCTGGCCCTGAAGGAGAAGAGGCTGTTGGAGAAGACATTTCTGAAGGGGAAGAGGCTGTGGGGAAGCCTGGGGCTCTCTGGGAAGCACTAGGGGATATGGAAACGGGAGAAGCAATGCCTGGAGGGGAAGGGTGTGTAAAGCCAAGTGAGTTTTCCCAGCTGAAAGCGTCAGGGGAAGAGTGGATGGAGATGGGGAAAGCTGTCGCACGAGCAGCAGCACTTGAGAGTGCTCAGGCGTGGGAGATGGGAGGGAACACTCTCCGGAGAGTGGAGGAGTCTGTGGAGCCTGACAAGGGTCCTGTACTGAAAGTGGCAGCTGGGTTAGGGGCACTGGGGGATGCTCGGGGGGATCCTGCAACTGAAGGGTCATCACAGGTGGAGGAGACGCCGGCAGTGCAGGAGGAAGAGGGTGCAGCAGAAGCCCTTTGGAATGGAAACCCGTCTGCGGGCAGCAAAGCGGAGACAGAGATAGCAGTGGAAGGAAAACCTGAAGGAGAGGTGGTGGGAGGGTCTGCAGGGGCGGCCGGAGCGGGCCCGGGAGGTGAAGAGGAGGCCACAGATGGAGCAGCATGTTCAAAAGAGCCGGCAGCTGGGGCAGAGGGGTGGCTGAGGTGTGGAGAAGTGAGGAGGAAGGGGAGGTCTCCCGCGGAGGGGGTGGCGGGCGAGGCGGCGCTG
>VZRQ01008531.1:236262-280531 GCA_013397975.1 Machaerirhynchus nigripectus
GGCCGAGGCGGAGCGGGAGTGGGGCGCAGTGCGGCTCGTGTCCCCACGGCACGGAGAAGTGCTTGGAACAATGTCGCTGAGGGAACAGCCGACTGCAGAAACCTCCCCGAGCACCCCCGCCCATGGGGATGGGGGAGAGGAACCGAGGGGGAGAGGGTTCACAGGAGGCGAGGGGCTGTGCCTGGGCACCCAGCCGCAGCTGGCAGCTCCAGAGACAGGGACAGCGCGGGGCAAGGACGGGCGGCAGGAGGAGGGGATGGAGCAGGCAAGAGTGAAAGCCGAGGGGGAGCAGGCAAGTCCCTGGGAGAACACCAGAGAGAGCGAGGTGGCGGATGTCTCGGCGAGTGCGGGGGGCGCCGCTGGAGCCGGGGAGCAGAGAAAGGACAGTCCCGTCGGAGGGAGCCCGGGTGTCCGGGGAGCCGCTGACGTTGGCGACAAGAGCCGCAGTCCCCGTCAGGTGAGTCCTGCGTGGCTCCGCCACTGCCCCCCGCAGTCCCCAGGCTGCACCACCTCGTCCCGTTCCTTATCCATTACTTAAATGTCTGCTGATGGTAGCTGGGTCAAGGGATGATAAATCCTTTTGGGTGGCGGCTTCTGCATCCTTTCCTGTTCCCAAAATCCCGTGGAAATCCCGTTGCTGTGGCACTGATTCTCACAGCCCCTCCGCCCTCTTTCTCCTCCGGCCGTGCAGAGCAGCTCCCGCTACCCAGCAAGTCGCAGTGCTGGTGCCACTGGGTGAGCCCTGGGAGCACTCGGCTTCCCTGTTACTCTGGCCTCTCCTCGTAGGAGATGTCACAGCAGTACCTCAGTAGCTCGGAGTTCAGCACGTTTTCTGTGGCGTTTGATCATTGTTTCGTAGGACGGTGCAAACCCAGACCTAGTCATCGTGTCGTCAGAACAGCCTCAGGATGGGGAAGAAATTCTGCTCTGAGCTCTTCCTGCAGCTCCTCAGTGTTGTGTCCTGCAACATGCACTCAACTTGCTGTGACTTTGTACCGGTTGGGATGTCACTCCTCTGTTTACTCTGTGAGTACCACAACCACCTGTCACGTTTCACTGGAGCAGCTCCTCAGCGTGCAGCAGACAACTGAAACAAGCTTGTTTTGCCAGCCCAGGAAACAGCACTCCTTTGGAATGATGAAGGCAGTAATCACAAGGATTGTCCCACAGCTGTCTTGCTTGTTTTTCTTGAAAACCAGAGAAATACTGGACTGACTGAACTTCCCCTCCTCTCCCACGCACCACTTGCTCCTGCAGGCGGGCAGGGCTTTTAGCCTGGGAACTTCCCCCGCCCATGTTAGGGGAAGGGAGCCCTCCTGCATGCCCAGTGCCCCCTGTGCCAGGAGGTGTGTGGGGGCTTCCCTCTCCTTGGGGATCTAGGCTTGCTGCTGGCCACATTTCAGGGCATTTGAAATGTTGTTGACAATTGTCAAATCAGAACAAATTCTAACAAGTATTTGTAAATGCATAAAGCCTGGCCTTCTGGAGTCACTCAGGCTTTTGCTGGAGTCACTCAGGAGTGGTCCACGGAACCTCAGCTGAGGCTGCCAGGAGGGTGGTCAGTTTCGAGTTGTCTCAGCCTGGTGCCAGCTGCCCATCTCTGCTGCCCAAGGCTCTTCTCAGCTCTGCTGCACCTCTGGCCACACTGGGGCCCCCTAAGACCCTTTTGGGCCAGGCACCTGGGGCTGGGTGTGCAGCAGCCTCTAGGCACTCTTAAGCTTGGTGGGTGCAGCAGACTCAGCCCCACACAGTGGGGGTCTATAACTGCGTTTTCAAGTAGGGAAAAGACACTGGAATGAGCAGAATTTTGGGTGGATGGCTGCTGTGAGTCACTTTATATCAATACACATGGACCTGGAAACTCAAATGTGATCAAGTGGTTGCTGTGTGTTTCCTCCTAGAGATGTTCCTGTACTAGAGATGGTTGCATTTGTATGTTCAGTCTGCCCACATTTGTGCTAAGGACTGAGTCGGAGGGTTGTGTTTTCTGTGTACGTACCCACACCTGCATGTTCACTCAGGTCTATTAAATACCTGTACCAGTCTGTGCAGCTCCTTCAATTTGTGCCAGTGGTTTAACTGGTAGGAATAACCCCTGCCAGTGTAGCAGCGCCTGGGTTTCAGTGTTTGCCTCTGCTTGCCAGTGGGCTAACTGATGCTGGGCTGAGTGTGCCACTAAAGCTGCCTTGTGCAGGTACCCCTGGCTTGGTACCCCATGCCCAGGGCTGTGGCTGTGAGCACACCTGGGTGTTCGGATGCACAGGTGGCAATTCCAGGGTTACAGGTGAGCAAAAGCAGAGAGGGATGCAGGGATTTGCCTTTGCAGGGATTCCCTGGGAGCCCCTCGGGGGCTGCAGCAGACCCAGATGCAGGGCATTAGAGCAGGCCCTGATGAACAGAGCAGTGTGATTGTAAGGAACTGGAATGCTGACGGTTCATTATTTAACATTCTTGAAATACTTCTAAGTGACACTTATGTGTAGGATTGTAACAGTTGGGGGAAAGAATCCTGTGGTTGGAACATGTATGTGGACTTCCAGAACATCAGTGTCCCTGTCATTTGAGCAGGCAGAAGTTTGATAATAAGCAAAACCATGGAAGTGGATAATTGTTCAGGTTTGGAAATGCTTCCCATGGTCCTTTCTGCTCTCCTAGATGCTGCTAATTAGTAATTAACTTCAAAGGGAAAAGTAGGTTGCATTTAGGTAAAAACAACATGTGCAGCACAAAGAAAAAAGACTAATTATTAAAGTGAGCATATGTGAGCAAAGCAAATAATCCAACAGTGTTGCCACTGGCAAAACTCATTCTTGGCTCATCAGGAAGTCTTTTTTAACTCCCTGAAGTGTCAGGTATTTTCAGTTGCCTGTCACTGGCTGCTGATGGTGTGCCTCAGATGTGTCTCACACAGCTGGAACCCGGTGACATTCCACAGCTGAAGAGATGCATTTTATCAGTTCGAAACCATGCCAGCTGTGCACTGAGGACACAGGATGGGAAAGGTTTAAAGTCCAGCTCCTGGAACTGGGCACCAAGCCCTGCCATCGCTGGCAGAGATGAGGAATGGTGACTCACAGACACCACCGAGGACGCTGGGTGTGGACAGCATTGGCAGCTCACCCATCTGTCTGAAACAAGGGCTGCAAGGTGGGTTTCCTGGCTGGGAATTGCCTGAGTGGTTTTGGGGCCCAGCTGTACAAACCAGACATGACTGAACCCTCTGTGTGCCTGCTGGGGCTGAGCCTCTGAGGCGGCCCTTCTGTGCTGAGCCAGCTGTGCTGTCCTGGCTGTCCTGTGCTGTCCTGGCTGTCCCGTGCTGTCCTGTCCTGTGCCGTGCCATGCTGGCTGTCCTGTGCCAGGTGTCCTGTGCTATGGCATGCCAGCACTCCTGTGCCGTGCCGTGCCATGCCAGCTGTCCTGTGCCACGCCGTGCCAGCAGTCCTGTGCTGTGCTGGCGGCATGCCAGGGGATGTTGGGACCTGCTGCAGGGATGCCAGGCTCACTTCTGGCTGCTGTTCAAATCCTTGTCTGGTTGGATGCCAGATTATTTTAATCTAGATCACCTATTGCTGATATGTTAAACAAGCCTGGCAGGTCTCCAAAGCAGTGTAAGAATCCTCTTAGCATCTCATTCTTGGTAAATATTTTGGTGTGCTGGGCTCCTCAGGCTTCTCTGGGAACAGCACAGGCTACTTGCACTCCCACAAACTGCTTTGGAATGTTTTACTCATTTACATTTTTCAGAGTTTTTGTTTGTTTTACTAACTGATCACTCCTACGAAACAGGTTTTCCCCCTAAGCCTGATTTCCTTCTATAGAGAGCAATTAACTAAGACATTGTTTCCTTCAAGGAACCAGTAATTTTAATTAGTATTAAAATTACTTGCAAGGACTTGTCTTTGTAAAGAGCCTTTTAAACTAAAAAAGTTTTGCATTCTGATTTTTTTTTTTGTTTCCATGTGTTCCCCTCTAATGTATTCTGAGAAGGTGCTCAGGGATGACACCAGCAGCTCAGGTATCAGTGAGTACACAGAGGTATTAATGCACATGAAGTCTGCTTCCTTGTTCCATTTTTGTTTCTCTAATCCAGTTTAGTTTCTGGTTTCCAGGCCCAGTCACCAAATGCAGTCACTGCATGGTTACTTTAAGCCAGGGAAAAAGACAGAATGCAGAGATATTTGTAAGAAAAAAATTCCTGTTGAGAAAGAATCTTAGTGCTGGAACTGATTTTTCAGATATGACAATGGATCCTTTCTGCACCGTTGGTGTTTCTGGCCAATGCCAGACCAAGGAATGAGACCTAATCTCTGTGTACCCTCTCTTATCAGCATGTTCCCTGTCTGTGCTTCTGTAGCTGTGCCATATGGAGCAGATCATCATCTGGCCAATTAGAGTCAGGTAGGGAATTTTCATCAGCATCTCAGATACACCTTCTCCCTTCTGCTGCTCCCCTCTTCCGTCACAGCATGCAAACTGCCAAGCTTGCTTGTACTTCTAGAAAGAGTACAACAGATTTCCTCCAGCTGTAGATAAATCTGGATGTTGTTTTGTTGTGGATTGCTGGAGCTTTATATTTCCTCTTGTTCAGCCCCTTCCATGGAAATCTCGTGACTTCTTGGGCCAGGAGATTGCAGATCACAGGGTCCAGCAGGTCTCCTTGTGAGCCCCATCCCAGGCTTTCCTGGGTATTTATTCTGACATTTCCATTGTCCCAGCAGCTGCTGGTGTAAATGGAACTGCACCTGAGACATGAGCCCAGTGGAGCAGTGGTAACCACTGACTGGTGCCAGGGGCCGGTGGTGGGAGAGCTGTAACAGAGCTGCACTTACAGCTTCTCCCCATTCAACTTTTCAGCAAGTGAAACAAAACAAATGGAAAATGACCTCTAAGCTTTGCTTAGTGAAATCTTCCCCATTTTTATTGCTTCAGGACTATGGCAGTAATGGCAGGCGTGTCAGAAGCATTGTCAGAGCCCACCATGCAGTCATAGTTCAGGTCTATCACAGTGCTCAAGGCCTCATTGCAGACCTGCTTCAGGGATCATGGCTGTAGAAAAACCACATCCTCAATAACATCCACAGGACCCTGCCCAGCAATGGTAAGTACTGATTCTCACTCAGCCAGGAAGGCAGCTCTGCCTTGTCTACACATACAGTATTACAGATAAATTTTGTTAATTTGAAAAAAGACCTCAGAAAATAGCAGCGCAATTAACTCTGTAATTGCTTCTAGAGGAAGAGTTCAACTTCTGCTACGCTGCCTCTATTCTCTTTTTTAATGTCCCATAGTCAAGAGTTGCTGCTGCAGGGCCTGTTGGTGGCACTGGGCACCCAGCAGGATGGCATCCTGACACAGGTTTACTTTGAGTCAAAAATGCCACTCTGCACTGTGTTAATGTTTGTGACATAATTTTACACAATTTCCTTCTGGTTAAAAGTTTGTTTTGAAGTTCCCGTGTTGCTTTTTGTAAGCAAACAACTGAAGGAAAGCTAAGACTCTGGGAAAAACAATCCCTCAAACCAAACCAAGTGGATAAGAAAACAAACAGATGTCTGGGGGAGTTCAGGGAAGGTGGGCATCCAGATATGTCCATGTTCTCAGTGGGCAGTACAGTACCCAAGGGTCAGGGCCCTGATGAACTGTGGCTGGGGCGGCTGTGCTGGGGAGCTGCATCAACCCACGGAGCAGGAAATGGGACACAGGATGTGTCTGGGGCTGTGGGGAACCCCGAAACAAACCAGGTCTGGTTCAGAACCCGTGAGCAGGAACAACTGAGCCCCTACAGTGGGTGGATGGAGGTGAAGCTTACAAGCTGTTCCTTGTCTTACTGGGGATGGGGCTGGTGGTTCCCAGGTACCTCCCAGCAAGGGTGGGCTGACAGCCCCCTGCCTCAGGGACATCCAAGCTAAGGACATCCTGCCTCAGAGCTCTGGAATATAACTGATGTCTCTTTACTTTCATCTCATTGTGTTGTCAGGGCCCAAGATGAAAATGCAGCATTCCCGTGATACAGAACAGCAGCACGGCATCAAACCCAGCCCTTGGGCAGGTCAGCTGAGGGACATGCAAAAGCAGAATGCAGGACAGGGACATTTGTCATCAACACTAAAGCTGCTCAGTCCAGGGATCTCAGTGTGACACTCAGGGTTCAGTGGTGCAGCCAGAGCTGCAGGTCGATGACCAGGCTGGCGGCAGGTGGACGGTCCCTCCCTCAGCTGCTGTCCTCAAAGCTGCCGCTGCTGCCGCAGGAGTGGAATCTCATGGTGCTCAAGGGGTCCGAGACGTACCCTGCCAGGTGCAGAGAGAGGGTCACCTGCAGCTTGGCCCAGCAGCGGTGCTCCCCGGCCCCCTCCCCCAGTGCCAGCAGAATAACCGGTGGCAGTGCTCCGTGAGCTCGGAGGAGCACTTGGCAGTAGCTCACCGTTTTTGTCCACGGGTGGGTACTGGAAGTTCCTTCTCATGTCCTCCAGAGACACGCCCTGAGAAGGGGGGTGCCCAGTGCTGCAATTTAAACAGGAAGTGTCAGTTTAGGTAAGACTGATGATGGCACATCTCCAGACCAGAGAACTTTTTTTTTAGAGTGGAAGGAAAGAACAGTGCCATGAGACATCAGCCTGGGGCCCGGCCACAGCAGTTCAGTAAACAAAAAGCAAGAATAAGTCATGAAGCGAGACCATGACCCCTAGGCACGCTGGCACTCAGTTACCCTTCTCAGAGCAACTGCCCTCAAATACCCCATTTGGGGCTTCACAACCGTCTCTGGATTGCCATCTTGGAAGCAATTCCAGGCATCAGTTCAGGGTCACTGACATGTATTTTATGTGTCACTGCTAAAAGGTGCAGATACATTTGCAAATACATTTCCCAGGCAAGGAAGATTGTGGAATTATCTTCCAGTCATGGAACAAATCCACCATCCTGCCAGCATGTTCATCCCTGACCCTAGAGATGAGAGTTGCTATGTTTGCCCTCAAAATCAGTTCTCCCACTGGTAGGGTAGAATACCTGAGGTATTTATGTAATGGTACAATAATATAGAGAACCCATGTCCCTGCCTTAAAAAACATCAGGAGTTCTTCTTACCATCCTGTGGGCATGGAATGAGTGATAACACGGTTTTTAGGATGCACCCTGGTAGAAACAGTCCCAGCAATGCTGACTCCCACAAACCTCTGTGAGGCTCTTCCTTACATAGTTGTCTCCTGCCTCTGTACCTGCTGGAAGGCTCTGGATTCTGTCTGTCTTTCTGTCTGTCCATCTGTCCCTTCCCTTCTCAGCAAGGACACTTTCACCTTCCCCCGCTGCCCTCCCAATGGCAGCCTGGGCTCTGTGATGGGCACAGGTCCAGCGGTGCTCTCTCCTGGTCCTGCCACCCCACCTCCCAGCAGCATGGCACTTCTTTCCTTCAGTCACCCCAGTGGGAGCGTTCCAGAGCCCCTCCGCCTCCCTTGGGCCCCGCAGGGACTGGTACGCACCCCTGTGACCAGGCAGCGTACGCGCGCGCGTTCAGGGCGTACTCCAGCTCAAATCGACTGCGCAGTGCGGCGACGTGGCTGCGCCCAGGACCGCCCCGGGCCACCAGGCAGTCCGAGGAGGAGGAGGGAGACAGGGACCCGCTGCTATTGCTGGAGGCTGGAGACATTAACTGGGTTAAAAAAAAAATAAAGGTACCATTATGGCATATTTACAAGTCCTTTCTCATCTCTCTCTCTCATAAGTCATATCCAACTGTTCCTTGGACTTTTCCAGCAGCTGCAAAGCCACCACTGTCCTCAGCTGCTGCCACTCTTCCTGTCCCCACTTGCACTCCCATCTGCCTGTACACACTCAGACCTCCTCTGCTGGGAGCCACGTCCTTACCTCAATATTGCACAGACACTCCTCTAACTTTGTGACGACTTCAGAAAACTCTGGTCTCCCCTGTGAACACAACAGGAAAACCAGAGCTGGGTTAAAAATGGAAGGGGGCAGATCTGATGTGATTAGATTGACACACAGGGAAGGGATGAGTCACAGTCCCCATCATTTCCCCTCTCTGAATTTCATGGCATAGCTGTCAGTCCGTTTGGGAATCTAATGAAACTGCAAGTTCAGTGCTGAGCTACAACATGAAGACGTGCGTGCATATGAACTTTAACTGCAAATCATCTCTTTTTCTGTAACAATTAGATTCGGCATTATCTGCCTGGGCGCTTTCTGCGGTGACCCTTCCCACGGAAAGTGTGATTTGGGGGCGTCAGCCAGAGCAATGTGCCCACTTTCCTGCTACCGGGGCCACTCACCTCAGGACAGGCGTTCCAGCCCCTCATCAGCAAGGCAGAGATGGGCTTGGGGATGGAGTAGCCGATGGGTGGGCGGATGTGGTGATATGCCATGTCCGCCGCCGCCGCCGCTGCAAGGGACAGCCCAGGGACACCCGTTAGCACCCGCGGTCACACAGATCCCAGGAACACACCTACCCACTCCTGAGACGCCCTGTAGGTATGGAAATGCTGAGCCATCCAACCTACAAATAAGGGAGGTTGGATGGAAGCTGGAGGTTAAAGCAGGCTTTTCCAGTCAGACCGAGAGCAGAGCGAGATGCCCATCACCATGGCCACAGGCCCACCTCTGGTCACAGGTCAGACAGCAGTGAGGGTCTCATTGGCGGAGGGGGCTGAACCCTCCCTCCTTACCCATGCTGGCTCTGACCACCTCCTGCAGTGCTCATGACCTCTAACAACTCCTGTCAGACATCCAGGGGTCAGAAACTCAGGAGTGCAAAGTGCAGCCCCGGAAAAGTTGCTCTGCTGTTGTAGCCCTGGTGTGTGGGTGCTGTCCTGAGGTACGTAAGGAGATGGACCAAGGAACGGCTTTGCAATCCCAACACCCACGTGAGAGACAAAAAAGCTGTAGTCAGAGTGTCTTGTTCCTAGTCCTAGACCTAAATAGGATAGTTCTGTGCTTTTCACCAAATGCAGTATCTTAGCACCTAATAATACACTTCAGTAAGATATTGGTTAAAATTACATGGTGTAGCTACTTCTCTAGTTTAGAGAAATTTAAAATATTAATTGATTGAGCATGTTACCTGGTTTCAGGTGAGCAAATGGAATTTCCCCTGTTAACAGCTCCCAGAGGCACAGAGCGTAGCTGAAGACATCGGCTTTGACGGTGTACCTTGTGCACTGGGTGAACACCTCAGGGGCCATCCAGCGCAGGTTCTGCGCACCAGGAAACAGCAATCGCACATTAGCAGTGTTTGCTTCCTTGTACAAGCACCTATTCCTGTATTTGTATGGTTGTTTTCCTTTGTTTCCTTATTTCCTGCCTCTATCACTCCATAAAATAATTGGTAATCTGCCAGGAAAAATTTTTACCTGGCTTGCAAAATCTAGTCAGTGTGTTACTGTGCATGATACGTAACTGCATTAGCTTGGTGCTCTCTCAGCTCCATAAAGCCAGGCTGAGCAGGCTTTAAACACGACAGCAGGGCGAGAATAAAAACAGAACCCCAGGCTCAAACTCTGGAGACCACATCATGTGCTCTGAGAGATATATGCATATATGCCACATAATAAGAATTAACTACTGCTCCAGCTGGCAGAAGTAAAAGCTGACAATAGCTGCATTGGACTGGGGCCTGCTCTCTTGGGGTCTTGATGCTCCCTGCAGCCTCCCAGTCCTGAGGCTGCTTCAGAAGCAACCAATCTCTCCCTGGGGTGACGAGCTCAGCGTGGATTTTTAGATTCCTTGTGCTCCTTACTCTGTACCCTATACAGGGCAGGACAGTCCTCATCAGGTCAGTTTTCCTAGGGCAGCCCTTCTCAGCAGAACAACACCAGGCCCCAGCAAGACTCACGTCTGAGCAGCAGCCCCGCTCCCCACACAGCGAGTGCCACCAGAGAGTGTTAAGGAGCCTGTTGCCAAGGCCTGGTGTAGCACCACCCATCCTCTGGCACTGCCCATTCCATTCCACCCCATCACCCATCCCACACCACATTCATAGTTAGGATGATGTGAACAGTCCTGGCCATGGAGTGACACACAGGACACATCTGGACTCAAACCTATGAAGACAACAACTATCTTGTAAATCTGACAGTGAGCAATGGGCTGTTGTGAAGAAAAGAACTGTGAAACAAGGGAATCAGTGCTGAGTAACTAATTCCCTCTTAGAAAAAGGAACCACCTGCCAACAGCATGTGTGTGGGTGGGGAAGAGTGGATTAAAAATAACTCTTTAGTAAGGAATTGGGGCAATAGAGCTCCAAAGACAACCTTATAAAGCATTGTTTTCTGCTGCAGATGTTATATATTCCCTCATCTCTGCTATTAAAGACAGTTAGAGGAAAAAAATAAAACCAAGACAGAGAAACATTGAGAGAGATTAAATACTACACCAGTCCATCTTTTCCAACAAACATGTTTCCAATACCTTCTTCTCCTAAACTGTGCTTGCCTGTATGTTTGATATTAATTATGGGGAACAAAACAAGAAACAAACCCCAGGTTGTTTTGTCATGTTGTCTTCATCCAGGGATTGCAGAAATCGAGACTCTGAAACAGAGCAAGCAAAAGAATTACTCTCAGGCCAATACAGACACACACCTTATTATACAAAAGTCCTCCCTTAAGTACAATTCCACAGGATCCTCTCAGTCAGCATATTTAGTTTTGGAGAATTTGGGGTTAATTTATAAGTGTTTCATAAAAACTCCTTACCTCCAAAATCAGCAACTACTGCATGACCATCCTCATACAGGAGAATATTGTGACTGGGGGGAAAAAAAACTATAGGTTTGATAGTTTCTTAAAGATGGCGAAAATGTTACAGTTTTTGGGTCATAGCTAAATGTTTGAGTTCAAATCACCTCCTTGGGTAGCTAAATGTCTATAGGTACGTCTCATATTTATTGTTAGAAAGTGCACCTTACCCCTGTGAGAGGGCAAACCCAAAGCTTCAGAAACCATAATGTCAGCTTCTAATCAATATCAGAGCAAAACACCTTCTGTAATTAGTTACAGACCAAGTCTAAGAGCTTTATTCAATATGTGCACTGAATCTCAGTGATGAAATGACAAAGATCATGACATTTGAATATAAACAGAGTGATGATTTTAAAAGAAAATTGTGTGGACTGATTCTGTTTCCTTCTAAGGCTTATGTAGGTCGTAATCCCCAATTTACTCCAGCATATAGAAGAGAAGGAGCAGATCTGATGAGTCCATAGAGAATGGATCATGCAGGCCAAAAATATTTGCCTGTTGCAAAATGTCATTTAGCAGGAAAAGCGTATGTAGAATCTATTGAAAGTTTATTTACTGATTCAAGGAAGTTATAGCAACTGATTTAATTTTCAGCGAAGAACACACAAGATGAAGCACAAAAAAGACCACTTCATAAAACCGTATAATCTCAGAATCATCAAGGTTGGAAAAAACTCCAAGATCACAGAGTCAAACCTTTGACTGCTAATCCAACATTTGACTGATTTGCATGCAACAAATCCAGACAGAGACTTTTAGAAATCAGCAACACAAACACAGGGTTTCAAAGAAAATGGAAACTTGGGGAAAGACCCACAAGATGCTTTAGCTAGGTCACAAGCTTCCAGTACCTCTGGAAATAAAAGTTTCCCTGCCCCAGTCACTACGCCTTCATGGCACAGGGCTTTGGAAGGGCTGAGCAAATCACAACATAAAAGTGCAGGAATGTGGACACAACAATGCTGTCAGGATATTTATCAAATGCTGACTGAGCCAAGAAAATTCAGAAGAGTGAAAAGTGTATGAAAAACAGAAATGAAAAAGTTGGCAAGAGTTTACATGAGGAGGAAAAATGGAAGTAATATTGATGGTCTCAACAAAAAGCACAACTTGCTCATATTGAAGCTGCTGATAGAAACAAGAACAGTCGAGTGAGGAACACAGAAAAAAATTTAAGCTCTCCCAAGCAGGACTCCCACAAATCACGGTCTTCAAGATTTCCACCTTCACCTAAACCCAACCCTTGGGATGATAAATTTAATCATAAAAATGTAACCATGACTCTCTTGATTTATATTCAATCTGATTTTAGCTCTCATATGTACTTTCCATCAAAATATTGAAATTATTTTAGTATGACACGTGGAATTGTTTTGAGACCCACACCATATGCCAAATGAAAATATGAATCAAACACAAGGCGGAACTAGAGAGACCCTTGAGGGCTGCACCCCCGGCTGAGTGCAGGTACACAAGCCACACAAAGCTACAGACTTTGCTGTGGCCTTCGCTCAAATTTGGCCTCTGTCAGTAGGGACAAAAATTATCACCATGTCTCAACTGCACTGAGCCCTAGCTTCAACTTCAATCTATTCCAGGATTGTGTAGACTTGAATAAATCCAGCTTGACAAATCAAGACATAATCAAGACCCAGGCGGACAGTTTTTGTGGAGAAGCAGAGAAATCAGTTGAAATTCCCTTTCTCCTCATGGCATGCATCAGTCTTTCATAGAATCACAGAATCTTTGAGATTGGAAAAGAAGTCTCCAAGACCTCCAAGATCATGGAGTCCAACCTGTGACCAATCCCCACCTCGTCACCCAGCCCAGAGCCCTGAGTGCCATGTCCAGTTGTTCCTTGGACACCTCCAGGGATGGTGACTCCCCCACTGCCCTGGGCAGCCCCTTCCAATGCCTGACCACTCTTTCAGTGAAGAAATTCTGCCTGATGTCCAACTTGAACCTCCCCTGGCCCAGGAACTGACAAACAATGCTGAAATGCTCATCTTGGTGCTGAATGCATTGATGGGCACATCTGAGGGCAAGAAGCAGGCTCTGGGAGGGTTTTGTCAGTCTGGTACCTCCAGGGAATACTACAGTTACTGATTTTTCTTTTTTAAAGCAAAAAACACCCCACAGAAATAAGGCTTGGAAGGTACAGCTTAAAAATGCTGTAATTGCCTCAGTGGCACTTGAAAATCTGAAAATCTCAGGTGAAACAGGTGCTCTTAAGCCTGTGTTTTGAGAAATACAGCAAGAAAAATCCAAGCTGACCTGAGCTGGCAGAAGACTAATACTGAGTTCAGCAGAATCAGAAATTAATTGTCTTCTGTTAAGGTTACACAGGGATTGCAATGGTGAGAGCAGGCGTTGTTCTCTTCATGAAACCATGAAAGGAAGAAAATGAGATAAGAATGAGGAGTGTGCAATCATCCTGGCTTTGTGAAAGGACATCGTTCTGGGGTCTGCCAGGCACGGAGGCTTCTCTTTCCCATGGCAAGTGACAGGCACAGCATGTCCCTTTCCCAAGGATTCAGGCCATTAAAAGATCCTTCTGCCTTTAACATGCTGTGGGTGTAATGAAAAGCAATGGATATTTTAAGATTTCACAAGGGATATTTCAACAAAGAGTCACAGACTCCATGCCCATTACCACCAGGCTGCCATCCTCTCTTTCATCTCCCTCGCCAAGCAGCTCTCAGAAGTGTTCACAGATTGTTAGAGCCATCAAAAGCAGGTCAGTCACTCAAAGGCTTGCTCCAGCCATGTTCAGCTGTTATGGCTTAAATTAAATGGATACCAAAATGGTCTCTCTTTTATTAAAGTGCTATAATCATTGTGGCTGCCATCCCTCACCATGGTGTAAGTAGTATTAAGTTGATGCATGTCACCATTACTGATGGCTGTCAGAAGTGAAAAGCAAAATAAAACTCCCAATTATTCTTCAAATGGAAGGATAACCCCTTTTCCAGGGTAGAGACATGAAAGATTAATTTTCTTCTCTATTCTGTCAAGCCATATTGCAGGTTTATTTAATGCATTATGTGCAGTGCATTAGATTTCAGAACTCACAACGGTGGCTATGAGTTGTGTGAAAATTTAAGGTAAAAAATATGAGGCTCCTGTGAAGCCACTGGCAAAACTTAACACGAAATTTCACTCTTAGTCTTTCTCTTAAGTTGTTGCAAAGATTTTCATCTGGTAATTGTGCCTGTGGGTTGGCTGGGACTCATGCTGCAAACACAACTCCTGCTCTTGCACTAAACTTTCAGAAGCTGAGCTCTCTCAGCAGCACATCAATGGCACCAACATCCCTACAGCACATTGTCTTCTGACCCTCACAAACATGATCTGTATGAGTTCTGCGGGGCAATTACATGCTTTCCGGCTCTCTAGGAAGATACTGGTTTGGGTTTTCTTTTGTGGCAATCATTATTTAAAATCCTTCACTGCAGAACTGTTCTTCTGAGAGCCAGCAAGGCGTGAAGCTGAACTGTGAGGTCTGAGTCTTGGCTGCCCCGGTCCGAGCCTTGGCTGCCCCGGTCCGAGCCTTGGCTCCCCTAGAGCAGTTCCACAGGCTACAGCAGTCAGGCACGGGGCTCTTGGCTCGTGCCACTGCCTCAAAAGCAAGGCTCTCCCTTGGAACAAGACAGGTTTGTGGCCTGGAAGGAACCTGGGCAGGGATGCAGGTATGTGAAGGAGACTCAGAAGGATAGTGGAGGACGCCGTTCAATGTGCCTGTTGCTCTCGAGGGCTGACAGAGCTAAGGACCATGTTTGGGCTTTAGCAAAAGGATCATTTTCATCTCCAATCTTGCAATCAGTTCAAGTATTTCACCCCTATTGCTGAAACACACACAAGACTGTTTTCATAGCTACAACAGCAAGAACAGGCCTTTCCCTGCAGACACCAAGGACTCAGTGCTCCCATTCGGATACCGCCAAAGAGATGGGTGAGTGCCCAGTCCTGTGAAGATCTCAGCTCCCAGAGGGGAGCAATCAGAGCTGCTGTTAGCTGAAACAAATGAGCCAAGCAAACTGAGAAACACATGAACTCAGTGACTACGGGGAAATATTTAGAGTAAAACAGACAAAGCAAAGGG
The DNA here is from genome assembly GCA_013397975.1 of Machaerirhynchus nigripectus. Classification (NCBI taxonomy): domain Eukaryota; kingdom Metazoa; phylum Chordata; class Aves; order Passeriformes; family Dicruridae; genus Machaerirhynchus; species Machaerirhynchus nigripectus. Next base: position 251,113 of record VZRQ01008531.1, read on the forward strand.
AAGGAGATGAAGTGATGAGGGAATGTGACCAAGTGCCCTTTGACAGCAGGTGTCAGGCTGAAATTGAGCATTGGAAAACAGAGATTCAGAAAAACAAACAGATGCAGGAAAACACCATCGGTGACTGCAACCTTCAAGGACAATCACAGTTCAGCAACTGTGACTCCTAGGGGTTTGTATAAAACCTCTGAGATTATTTTCAATTGAGGGCTAATGAGACACTGTGGGGTTGCAGGAGACTGCAGGGTGTCCCTGTGGCTTTGAGCTTTCATGTTGCTTAAATGTTTAGGTTAAAGACAGAAACTGACCTGTTCAAATCCCGATGTATGATGGGCTGGGTGAGATTGTGGAGGTACTCCATGCCTTTGGCCACATCTACAGCAATGATTAATTTAGACTGCAGATCAAGAATTCTGTATTTCATAAAAAAATAAAAAATTACTTGAAGCTAATAAACAGTCGAAATTATTCTTATCTGTAAATCATGGAATGTTTAAAATAGTTTTACATACAAAATAATGTCACAAAATCGATGTAAAGTAAATCTATATATTGCAAAAAAATGACAGTAACAACTTCGTGATTACCTATCAATTTACCTTGTACACCCTATAAAGTGAACCAAAGCTCAATATTTTCTAGTGTGCTCCTTTCTCTGTTGTCCTCTACTGAAATGAGTATTTACATCAGCATAGATTTCCTACTCTTCCAAATTCTGTACGGTATCCCGTGGTGAATGAGGGTCATACCTCTTCTGCTCATGGAGCAGGGAGAAGAGCGATCCCCCGGAGATGTACTGGGTGACGATGGCAAACTGGCTGGGGTCATCCAGGCAGGCTCCCACGAACTGGATGACACAGGGATGGTTCAGTCGGCAGAGAATGGAAACCTCACGGCAGAACATGTCCACATCGGATTTGGAGCAGTAGGTGTTGGCTCGATATCTTAGAATTGACATGAGAGGAAGCAGAAGGCAAAATTATCATAAAATATGGGCTTTTAAAATACTTTAAACTAGGTAGTTGACCAAGCAGGATGGAAAAGCCTGACAAACTTACCGTTTGATTGCAACGATTTTATTTCTACATCGTCCCTTATAGACTTTTCCAAAAGACCCTAAAATGGTTTAAAATAAATAAGCTCAAATATGTTCGTTACGAACATCAAACATTTAAAGTGAATGCACTTTCATTTCTGGTACCTGAGCCAATAATCTCATGGAACTCTATCTCAGAGAGCTGAAGGTGGAAGTGTGATGGCAAACCAGCGCGGAGGAGGAGGACATCGGCCTTTTCTGCAAGAGAAACACTCATCCCATTTGTAAAATATGGGTCAGGGGAGGGCCAAGCATGAAAGCTCTCAGCTTCAGAACTCTTGCATGGGAAAAGCTGATTTTTCCCCGTACACTGACTGCTAATCCTGCTCCCTGCTGCAGCAAACCCCAGTGACAGACACATCCTTGCAATGCCACAGGTTGCCTCGGGCATTCCTGGCTCTAGCACTGAATCAGCCATGAGCACTGTCCCACATTCCCAAACTGCCTGTACCATGGGATGGTAGCACAGAATTCCTTACATGGAGAATTAATTTGTTTTTCTGCATAGACAGTGCTCATTGCTGCTGCTGGGGATGCTATTCCAGAGGAGACCGGCTCTTAGTGACATGTGGAATCTCAACTTTGCAACTAAATTTGTCAACTAGTTGTCAAATGTCTCTATCTTGTTGATCTTGTTAGTCTATTACTATAAAGTAACACAAATTATTTTTGGACAGAATTTTTCTTATAAGGATAGTTCAGGCATTTTATGGTGTGAGTTAAATGATATTTAATGCATTCAAGGAGAAGTGGGTATTTCATTAGTGTTATTTCACATCACAGACTTTTCTCAAAGAAATAAAAAGAAATATACTTTTTTAAAGTGAATGAAAACAAGGCAAATACAGGAAATGTTACCGCGCTGAGTAACAAAACTAAGTATATTGTTTCCTAAAATTATGCCAGGGAAATGGAACAATGAACCATAAAAATTCCAGGAAAAATGAATCCTGTGTAGGATGTTCAGGGTGACAAACACATTGGATAAAAATACCACAAAAGTTCAAGTTTTCCCTTGCCATTGCATATACCTTTTGTCATGCTTTTAATCTTCCCTAGAGGGGATGGCACTGACACGTAGGAACCGTCTGAAATAAAGAACAGAGTGAAATTTATGGAGTTCAATGACAGCGTAAGTGATAAACTAATGTTTATCTAAAATGTTAAACTTATGTTTATCTAAAATGTTAACTTATGGTAAACTAACATAAGTGCTGATAAACTAATGAGTCAGTGATGGCCGAAAGAATTAATAATGAAGGGCGAGAATTCAGACAAACACCGAAACACGTCTGATGGGAGCTGGTTTGGGCTGGGATCCAGTTCATATTCCTCACTGTACCAGGCACAGCAGATTGGGGTGTTGTAGCACTGCAGCCTTGAAAGGAATCCGTGTATGGCTTTACTGACTGCTGCAGAATGGTATCAACTCGCAGGCATTAAGGGAGCCAAAGGAGCCTTTAGATCCACTAGAAATTGAAAAGGAGCTCTGGCCAGATTCCCAAACTGTGGACTGTGAACATACTGCACTGTTTAGTTCACTGACGAGACTTCCCAAAGGCCTCAGCTTTCTCCCTATGGCAGAAATTTTATCCCCTTTTTTCTGCTCAAGTGGAAGCCAAGTCCTTTTAGAAATCAGAATTACAAAATATCCCTGCGTGTGCTAATCACTTGCCAAAATAATTCCCATTACACCTGTGACCTTAGTCCCCTACAGATTTACATACACTTGAGCTGTCCTACACCTAAACCTGCAGCAGGCCAAATGATTCAGGGAGCAGGCTGATGCTGCTCCTGGCTGTAGCTTCCTCCTGTTTCCACACCTGGAGCAGAACATGACCCAGAGAAGCCGCAGGGTACAGCATCCTCATCCTCTCTGAGCCAGCACGCCAACACATGGCCAAAGGTTTTGTTTCATCTAACTCACTTCATTTAGTCACCAATACAAATGAGTGTTTTTGTAGCAAAATGGGTAATTAATTCCTCCAAGGGGGGCATTAGATATCCAAAGATATTAAAAAGTATGAAGAGGGCTGAGTACAGAAAGATAAAAAGTCAACAGTCAAAGAAACATCAGGACTAAACAGCACAAAAAGAGCAGCACTGGAAAACTGCTCAGGCCACGCAAAGGTGTGAGCAATGATTGACAGGGACTGATCTTCAGCTCGCAGCTTTGGGCTCTCCTTTCTAAGAATAACACAAAATGACAATTTTAATTTAAATAACGGAACATTAAATTCAGTGTACCCAGAAAATGCTGAGTCCCATGACAATGATTTTATTTGTGCCAGACTGAACTGACCCAAAGCTCTCTGACATGGCTGGAGCTTTTCCAGAAATTTCAGCAGTCTTTGGATCAGGCCCTTTGGCTAGAGAATAAAATGATTGCTCAGCCCATACCTCCTCCAGGCTGGGAGTATTCGTTGCAGGGGGATTCATCCTGAGGTCTCTTGTAATGCTTCAGGAGGGTCACAATTGCATCGTGACCTAGGAAAGAAAGAGGAAATACAAGGATTTGCAGGTAACTCAACAGGCATTTTTTTTTTTAAATTAAGTAATATATACAAAATCAGGGGACTTAAAAAAAAAGTAGTACAACATGCCTATAAAGTATGCAAAGACATGGTGATGCTAATCTAAACTTACTGTGATTCTTATTTGTAGAAATACGGGACATTTCTGCCAGTAAAAACAAGCATGTTATTTTCATGAGTCCACCTACTCCTAAAATGCAAGATATGGCAAAGGAAAAACCTGCATTGCAGAAATTCTGCAATGGAAGTTGACAATAGTCTTCAGTGGGCCTGACAAGGAAAACCTGTGCCTGTAAACATTCTTTCTGTAGTCCTAACCCAGAGAAATTTGTACACCTATTGCTGCAGATGGAAGCTACGCTTGCCCCTGCCCCTTGCGAGGCACCAGCTGGCAGTGGGGACACCTGCTCACGTGTTTGATGCACAAAACTTGCCTGGCAGCATTCAAAATTCTTTCCTAAACCTTTCCAAGATGAGTTTTCCCTTAGTAATTTAATATTAATATTAATTTAATAGTTAATATAATATTACATAATATATTATTATATATAATATAATATAATATATAATTATATATTATATTATTATATATATTATATATAATGTACAATATAATGTTGTATAATATTATATTAATTTAATATATTTTGTCAATAATCAGGTTTTGAAAAGCCTTGCAAACTCATAGTTTTAAGATATTTCAGTCAGTCTCACAACAAAAGGCACTGCAGGGGAATGTCCCAGAAGTTGCAGACTCAGAAACAAGGTGGGAGCTGCTACCTGGCTGTATGTGCAGGACAGTGTAACAGGAACCATGGAAAATGCCTCACTTTGATCCATACTTGCAAGAATTCAAGATTACTGACTCATTCATCCTTTCTCACAAGGTTCAGCAAAAAAATGAGAACTCATGAACATGCCAGAGGAGGAACAGCCCTTGCTGCACAGGCTGTGTGTCTCCTGTTTTAGCAGCACAGAAACACTCCTCTTCTTGAGTTTGTGCTGGATTAAACTGATGTTTAACAGAGATCTGAGATGACGAATTGAAGGGCTGGGGTTTATAACCCTTTGTGCCATTCCCTGGGGAGCAGATGGTGAGAGCTCTGTCTGCAGGCACTGGCAGGTTATTTTGCAGCGTTATCCCCTTCCCATGCTGCCCTCTCCTTCCTGCACAGCTTCTGTGGATTTTGTAGCAGAAACCAGAAAATTGAAATACCTTTCTCATAAGCCCACATCAAACAGGTCTGCTCATCCTTTTCTCCACTGGACCTGCTGGGATCACAAGCCACGAGATTCATATCAGCTCCGTTATCCAGCAAGAACTGCACAAGGCGAATATGGCCGTGGTAGCAAGCACAGTGCAATCCTGGAACAGCAGAGAAATGTGGGGAGCACAACTGTCAGAACATGGCACTTCGACTGCAGCAACAGCTGTAAAGGGCAAATTGATTTCCTCAATAAACAAATACATTGTCAAAAAAGCACCTGAGGCGAGAGGTGAAAATTAAACATTAAGGCTGCAAGAACCAATCTATTGCCTCTGCACAATGTGCCACCATTTACTCTGCCACCTGCAAACCACATTTAAGCACTCTGTATGTGAGAAAAAGCAAGTGGAAACAAAGGCAGCGCTGTGTAGTGGGGACAGGAAGGTGTGCAGCTCTTCAGACACTGGAGGTATCCCAGGAGCCTATCTCTTTGCAGAATAATTTCTAACACTACTTAGAAGCCTCACTATGGGAGGAACAGTTTACACTGGGTTTTGTTACTCATATACACCCTAATGAGCCTGATACATCCTCACTGAAGTGAGGATCACTTCTATTCCTCCTGTAAAAATATTTCAAGAAACTTGGGTGCTGGAATTATGCTGGAAATCCTGATGGTGTCTGGCTTCCCAATATTTTGGTGCTGGTATATACCCTCATACACAGTAAGTATGATGATGTTACCTGTGTGCCCATCTCTCCCCTGATGATTGATGCTTACAACATTCTGGTCAAGAAGAAACTTGACAAGTTCTATGTTCTTTCCATAGGTGCAAGCACTGCAGAAGCAAAGGAGTGGTGAGTGCTATAGTCTGTAAAAGAAGTACTTTGGGTAGCAAAAAACTTACAAATAATTACACAGAGATAAAAATGCACTAATAAAGGATCTTTAGAAATGTGCAAATGCATGATTAATCCACCAAAGTATGTTCATTTTTATTGTTTCAGAAACATTCTAATTATTGATGAATCACCCAATTTTACACAGTTGTGCAAACAGTCTGTGTTGCAAAGTGCCTCTTAAATAGCCTTTTACAAACTTCCAGCATCCAAACCAAACCATGTTCTGCCACCTGGTTTCTCATTCAGAGTACCTGGCTCCAGCAGACATCAAGGTGGAACAAGCTCTGATCTCCACTCCCAAACTGGACAAGGAAAGGATCCATTGTCCCACCAGGTGTTGGCGAGCCTGATTTTCTTACCTTCCTTGCTCTCACTTCTTCTCTCCCACTCTCTCTCTCTCCCCCCTCATTCACTGTGTGGTTCTGCCTCTCACTTCATGCCCTGTCGTGTATCTCATGATACAAACTCACCCTCCCTGTGTAGCTCCCTGCTCTCTCTGTCCCTCACGTGGAGCTCAGTTGATAAAGGCATTTGAACCCCTCACCTGTGGAAAGCTGTTTCACTGAATATATTTTCTTTAGTGAGACTTTCTGTTCCTGAGAGCTGAATAATTTCCTTGACAACTTCAAACTTCCCGTTGTAACAGGCACTGAAGAAGAAGCCAGTAGAGAGGCGTTAGCAAACCCAGCCTTGCCCTGAGCCCCAACCCTGGCAAAGAGCTGCTCCGGGGCACTCACAGGTGTAGAGGTGTGTCTCCATAGATATTCACCACGTGGGGCTGCACTTCGAAGCTGCTCTGCAGTAAGAACTTCACAATATCATGGTGCCCAAATCGAGAGCAGAAGTGCAGAGGCACATGATCTTCGTTGTCCTGAGCATTCACTGCCGGTTGACCCAGAGAAAGACCACAGAAAGGATTTTATTCTTAACACAGTGTGTCTGGGATTGTTTGGGCTATTTAGTAGAATTTTATGTGTTGTGTCCATGCTTTTTGAAACCTCCTGGAAAAAATATTTGTGGACGTATTTGTTTAAAATTGAAATTCCTGTGACCTTTCATATATCAAACCCACACTGCTCTGTGCCATCTGCAGTGCACTGTCAAGGTGATTTTCTCAACTTGGGGCATAACTGTTTTCTTCAAGCTGCAAACTTATTGAGTGTTTTGATGAAGCTCTCCATGAAGGAATCATGAGTTATAAATGACCCTTAGGAAGAGCAATTTTGAAGCAAAAGTAAGATAGTAACAACACCAACAGAACTGGGAACGTCCAGGCAGCACAGAACTGCTGGCATCTACCAATAGTAGCAAACTATTCCAAGGGCAGTTGCATGGAGTGTCCCTGGAGGATCCTTGATCCGCAGATGGGAATTGTTTCAGACTGCCAGCTGTCATGGACCACACCCATGCCAGGGAGCCTTCTGCCTGTTTATGGGATGGGGAATTGCATTCCAGCACCAGAAATGGGAATGGAGGTACCTTACATGGCCTTTCCTTCATCTATCCTGTAGGGAGTGAAGAAGAGATTGGACAAGGCTCTAGGCAGAGTTCTTTGTTGATACAGACACCTACAAGTACTGTTTTCATTATCCAAAGTAAGTCTTTAGTCAGTTTTAAAGGCAGCAGGTGTTTATGTGACTCTTGGTGTATTTCTTCCTATGTTCTTCCAGAACAACCTTCTGTGTGTCCTTCCAGAACAGCCATAGCTGGTTGATTTTGTAACTGATAGAAATGACAAACCATCTCTGTAAATGAATGGATGGGAAAAGGACAGTGCAAGAAAGTGCTTGAAAGAGCTTAAGGGATTTCTGAAAATACAGAGATTACTTAGTCCTTCCCCAGAGTGTTTATGCTAAAAGAAATTACGGGGTTGGCATCTGGGGAACCAACAACACTTGTAACACTGTGTTTGTACATGGGCCATATGTAAAACATGAACATTTGTGATGACACATACACAAGCAGCACATTTCTTTTATATGTTTTTCTTACAATTTGTGGTTGGGCTGGAGAACGACTTTGGCCATTGTTAGGCTGCAAATATTCTTAATTTTAGCAGCATTCTGACATTTTCAGCCTGATTCAGTGGTCACTGCTTGTTTTCAGTCGCTGTGGTTTTGGGCTGACTAGCTAGTCACATTATGTTAAAAGAAATAGTTCAAGTTTGTGACCCCAATTACTGGTCTGCACTGAACAGTGCCAAATTTATTCAGGTTCTTTCCCCAATTCCTTTCATTTCTGGGCTCTAAAGACTTGTTCCTCCACTGCTGCATTTATAGCAAATTCAAAGTGTGCTACTTTAAGAGCAAAAGGCTTCCTGCTTCCAGTCTCCCTTTTCTTCTTTTCTGTGCTGAAGATTCTGAGTTTAAAGAAAAGGATCTGAAATGGTGCCCCAGATTCTTTGCTTTTGGAATAAACTCTCTGACAGAGAGCAAACCTCCCACTGCCTTGTCATGATGAGAGAATGTCTCTTTTCCCCCACCTTTATTATAATTATATCGGCTCAGTGCACACACTTTGAGGCTGAAACACCCTGAGCTCGCTACTGAAAACAGCGTGCACAGACCTGACCGTGCTGCTTCCCTCCATGCTTTTTTACTGTTCGAGGAGGATGAGGGATTGCAGGCAGGACTCACAGAGAACATGGTAAATTGATGTGTTAAAGAGCAGTACGTTTCCAAGCAATGTACTGTTCCTTTCCAAAAAACATTTCTGCCGCTTACTCTGAGGATAAGAAATTAATATCTAAATAATTTGAACTTTGCTCACTATTTCACAGAATCATAGAATAGCCTGGGTTGGAAGGGACCTTGATCTTTAAGGTCCCTCCCCATGGGCAGGGACACCTTCCAGTGTCCCAGGCTGCTCCAAGCCCTGTTCAACCTGGCCTGGGACATTTCCAAGGATGGCGCAGCCACAGCTTCTCTGGGCACCCTGTGCCAGGGCTTCACCACCTTCACAGGGAAGAATTTTTTCGTGGTGTTTAATCTAACCCTGCCCTCTGTCAGTGTGAAGCCATTCCCCTTGTGCTGGCACTCCAGGCCAGTAAATAGTAAATAAGTAAAGTAAATAAGTAAAATATGTAAAATAGTAAATAAGTAAATATATGTAAAATAAGTAAAATAGTAAATAAGTAAATAGTCTCTCTCCATCTTTCTTTAAGGCTCCCTTCAGGTACAGGTAAGTCTCTGCATTAATAATCAGAATATGCCTAAAATGTGACCTCTGAGTTATAACATCTGTGTGGCTTTGTGGGATGTGTCACCAGTGTGCGTGGCCACACCTGTCACACAGGTGTCACAGCAACGGAGGAGTAAGGCTGGAGTGTGGCACATTTTGTGCCTGCAGCGTTACTGAAACAGCAAGAGGAGAGGGAACGGAGCAAGAGTAAGAACCCAGCAGAACCACCAGCTGCACGCTGACTTTAGTCACAGGAGAAAATATTTTGAATTGCGACACGTGCAGAATATAAGCACTGAAGTGCAAAGTCACAGCCCGAGTGACATCACTGTGAGGCCACCTGGACAAAGAATGCACCAACTCACGGAACACCCCAAGTGTGCTGAGAGACTTTGTCCACCCATCACGTTTTCACACAGGCACTTTCTCTGACAGAAAATGGCCCACAGTGAAGAGCAGGAAGCTTGTGGAGCATAGTAAATCATGTGCTAAAAAATCCCCTTTTCTGTGCAGTTTTGACTTCCATATGAATTATTTTAAATTGCTTGCTGAATCATTTTGACTTAAAACCCTTCTCCTGTACCTCATGCACTATTTCTTTGTGCATTTAAGTCACTTTGACTACAAATCCCCAACACGTGGCCACACGTTCCCTGCCTGAATGAACGTCTAAATAATGAGCCACCTCTGTATATTAAACTTAATTTTGTTTTCTGCCCGTTTTTCACCTCTAACTTATTACTGAAAATGGAGTAAACCTGAGATGACAAACCAGCATACTTACGTGAGGAAAACTCTCCAGCTGCTGTTTTCTTGTTTCAGTTGTCCAAAGAGGATATGCACACACACGCAAAGAGTATGTGTCAGGAAGCTAAGACTCCCTATAAAACACAGTGTTAAAGATGATTTTTGAATATCTTTTCTTACCATCAGCTTTGCTTCCCTCTTCCATCAAAAGCTTTGTGATGTTGAGAAAGCCTTTGGCAGCAGCCAGATGGAGAGGTCTGTCCCCAACTTCACCACTCGCATTCACGTCGGCTCCGAACTTCAGTAAGAGGTGGGTTACCTAAATATTTAATTAAGGCTAATTAAAATATCACATGAAAATAAAACTTTGAGAAAACCAGATACAATATTGCATTGGGTGATACTACTTGTGAGCATCTCTGTAAAGTTTAAACAGGGAGAAGAGATTAAATAGAAAACTAATTTTAAGTTCCATGTCTAAAAAAATATTAAAATTCTCAAAAGCAAGTGCACATTCATTGTCAAATACGTTCTCTATGGTGAATGGTCACCAAACACGTTTGAATGACCATAATAAAGTCAGCATAATAAAGCAACACCCTCAAAGTCCCCACAAGCTGGAGCTGTGGCTCCTGTCTGATAGTTTCTTCTCCCAGAGCCCCACAGGAGCTTTCAGCATCATCTCACAGGACTGGGACTCTTTGGTCTGAAGTGGCTTGTGGCAAATGAGCAAACTAATATCTCAGCCCCCACAGAAGCAGGTTGTTCTGGATGATGATGTGCGTAGACATGAAAGCAGCACCTCGGGGACACGTCCCTGCTCACTGACACCCCTGCTCTCACCCAGCTGCAGGGCAGAGCACTCCAATCATCTGGACTCGCTGCTTTCAAAAGCTTTCCCTAGACAGCTCCTCCATGCACTCGAAGTAACACGTCACTGGAATGGAAAAGACACCGTTCAAAGCCATCCTTTGAACCTCTGAACACCCCAGAACACAAGGCTTTAGCCAGAGACACAGGGAATACTTGCATAAACCAAGCAGGCCCATTGCCATGGTTCACATAAAAGGGCTGCTCAGGGCTAATGCTGGGCTGTGGATTAGCCATGTGCCAATTGTACTGTCCAAATTTATAGAAGAAAGAGAGTGGAGGGGCTCAGTGTCAGCTTTGGTCAGAACTCCAGACTGAGTTTCAGTCAGTCTGTGATCTGTGTGAGAGGAGCAAGCTCAGCTGCACTGATCATGTGCACAGCACCTCAGGGAAAATCCTGCTCTCTGAATGATCATTTTTTCCCACTAAATGAAAAATTTGTGGTTTCCAAGGAAAGCCAGTAGAATTGCCATTAAATTATTACTGGAAAGTGACGTTCACTTCCTTTGAGAGGTTTGGAAAGCACATTCACATTCCCCAGGCAATCTCTGACATGGGATGAACGAACAGCAGATGAAAAGTGCCTCTAGGCCCAACTTGCTTATCAAAGCCTGCTAAAGAACCCTTTGTTTCAAGGGGAAAACTCCATTTTTTGCTGGAGTCTAGCACAGAGGATAGAAGTGTAGAAATTTCCTGTTGATACTGGGACTCTTAGGGCAAACAGAGATGTGTAGTCATACAGAGTGTAATTTCAGTGTCTGGGGTCTTTGCATGGAAGGAGCCTCTGGAATGTAAAGCAAAACCACCTAACTCTAAACCTACGGGTGCCTTGGCTGCCCTGCCCAGGGGCCTGAATCTGCCCTCAGTTACCTGCTCATGGCCATAATAAGCAGCAATGTGCAGCGGGGTGAAGAACACTGCGTCCTGCACGTTCACATAGGCTCCGTGCTGCAGCAGAATATCCACAGCCTGCAAGGAAACCAACAGGACATTCCAATTAGAAGCACTAAATATGCATTATATGTGCTCAGCTGGTACAGCAGGACTTTGAAACCTCATGCCTCCAGTTTAAAAAAAGTCAAACAGCCTCAAACAAGTTACAAAGGTGCAGAGCTGTGTACAGCATGTAAAAGCAATTAACTTACAGTACTTGAACTGAACGCTGAATGTCACTGATGCTTTATAAATAAGCCTGAAAATCGGTGTGCCAGTAAAAAAACTGATTTATGAAGTAAGAGGCACAGAAATGGCTGGATATTCTCAGAACAACCTTTAATTTTCTTTTAGCCATTATGAACAAAGAAGTGTAAACATATCAGAGTTTTGAGAAGTGAAAAAGTCACACAAAATGAAAGATCCTTTTAAATTTAAATGTGTGAAGATAAACCCTCAAACACGGAAAGATTTCTTTGTATTTTAGAAGATAATAGCTCTTCGGCTTCAATAAATAACCCTAAATGTTTTCTTTCAAATGTCTATCTTTTTTGGTCCTTCAGGAGGCCCATGTATTTCTGGAAAGCTATGAACTCTCAAAAAATGTCTTGCTGCAAAGCTGTCAAAATAGAAGCCTGAATGAAACCACTTTGGGTTCTACACTGAAGCCTGGGTGCTGCTCGTTTTTCTGAAGCACGAGGGAGCCTTTGGGCACATTCAGGGCTTGGGCTGGGGATTCCTGCAGAAGTTCTCTGTATCATTTTGATGGATGCAAATTTTGGAATGTCATGATGGTGAACGACACTGGACCGTGAGTCACCACAGTACAGCGAAGAACTGGGACTGAAGGACTGACAAGGATGGGGAGGGGGCCAGCTCCTGTACTACGCTGTTCATACCAGAACCTGCCCACGAAGACCCCCTGGAGGACGCCAGCCAGTGTCAGCTGCAGTGAGGCACGGGTCTGTCACCTGCTCTCTCGGCTGAGGCCCCCAGGTCGTGTCACATGTGCAGCAGCAAGGACAGTCAGTTCAACCCATGTCACTCCCAAGTGCTCAGAGAACACAAACTGTTCCCAAGCAGCATCAGTGCACAGGGATTGTTTCTTTACACAATTTAAATTATTTTTTTCCATGTGATGGCCTGAAGATATTTTCAGCATAAAGTTTGTGCCCTGACATATGTAAATGGGTCCATTTCCCATTAGTTTTAACCATTTTTCTATGGCATCAGCTGTAACTTCCCCTGGAGGCAGCACTGCAGGGCCAGGTCTGATTATTCCCAAGGGTGGAGGTTCTGCATCATCCCTGGAATGCTCTCAGTGCTGCATCACTTTCACTGTGATCCCCTCATCCCCTTTACATACAGTCAGAATTTCCCTTGCTAAAGGTCACATGTGTGGACATTCTTTTGCCGTGGATCCTTTTGCTGCAGATCTCAAAAAAGCATTGGCTACATTATAAAAATCTTAAGAAAGATCCCCTGAGATCTTTGGAGAAGCTGCTGGCTCTTCTATGAACCGAAGGACAGCTCAGCAACAGGCCCTCACCAGATGGGTGGGAACATGTTCAGACAGCAAATAAAGAACACACTCAGTTATTCAGTTAACACAGCTGGCTGGTTAACAAACAACTGATTCCCTCCACTGTGTTTCCCGTGTCTGGCCAATTTTCAGCATCTTGGTGGGCCAGAGGTGGGAACACAGAGCCAGCTAGCCAGGGATTTAATGGTTTGGTGGCTTTGAAATGATTCGTCTAAGACATTTTTCAGCAAACTACCATGATAAAACCGTTATGAAGTTGTAGCTGTTGTCTCTGAAAAGAGATGTTTGGGCCTGTAGCTTTTACACGAATATGACTGAAAAGTCTTTGGATCAGTTTGATTTTAATTTAGCCATGAACTGTGAGGCTGTAACACATTCAGAGATTTGACCACAACTCCAATTCTCCTTAATCTCTTTGGGAGCTGGAATTCAAAACTTAGATTCAGCTAGAAGCTTTCAAGGTGGATCCTCAAGATGAAAAAACTGTGTTGAGTGATGTGGATCCATCTCTGATGATGAACATAAAATTAGATGGGTTTTGATGCATTTTCCAGGCTGTAGCAATGGCAGCTGTGCTTGCTGCTTTGTGATCTCCTGATAAATAGAGTTTTGTGTGCTGTACTAAGCAAACTCCACTCAAGTGTAAATGATGAGAGGGGTATGAGACAGGCTTGATCATCTCTCAGACAAGATATCTTTCTAGGAAAGAAAAAAGGAGTCTTAGAAAGCACTGAAAGCTGTCACAGGCATCACAACTAGGAGGGTATGCTGGAGGGATGTGCAAGGATAGAAATACTTCAGAAACTAAGGAGGGAAAAAAAAATTTATCCTCAGGAGACAGACTGTGAGTGAAGGTGTAGCTCGCAAGCCTGGGGACATTCCCAAGCTGCAGAGAAAGAAGCTGGATGGGCTGGCCAAAGGCAGCCAGCAGCATCCTGGTGGGGTTCACACCATCAGAACCTGGAGAACAAAGGGAACTAATGCTTCCCTTTTCCTTGTACAACCAAGGTTTATTTCAAAACAGTACTTTGAACAATTTGTACAATAGTCTTACTTGGTAATTTTTCTTAAAATTCTCTTACAAAAGGTTTATTTAGAAGTTTTTCGAACACTCAAGTCAATGATGGTCACTTCAAAGACAATTAATTAAGCCACTCTGAAGGTTAGAAGGAGCCAGCAAAAAACCCCATGAGACAGACATAAGGACTTGATGTTCTGGACAAGGGAAAGGGACAAAAACTTGTCTAAGAAAACTAGATCAGTGATTATTGACTTTTTGGCAGGTAAAATTTAAATGAGAAGACAATTCCAGCAGTTAAGGCCTTTGCACAGGGCCAGCCTCTGAACAGTCTTACACTGAAATATCTACAGAATCCCTAAGAAGGGACTGCTTCCCTTTTCTCCAAGAGATCCTTGGCACACACACCCGCACAGCTCAGACCCTCGGGTGTGCAGGTACAGAAACTGAGTGGCACTGGTTCACCCTGCCTGTGACCCTCCAGCCAGCTCACCTGTCCGCCCGTGTTGCAGTCTCAGAGTGAAAACTTTAATTTACATGGAATGGGCAGTGACTCTGGCTTTCCAAGGTGCTAATACTGGATAGCACATGAATGTGGAAGAGGTCCATGCATTATTTACTTAGCAATGACTTCCCTGGACTGGAAACATTTCATGTTTTCAAAATAACAGTCTTAATGAGAGATTTATTGAACTTATTTGCTGATGTTTCTATTATGTTCATCATTTTATAATTTTTCATTAATTTTTTTATCTCATAGGGTTCTTTATTTATTTTTTAATTTTTCATTCTTCTCACTGAGGACTGCAATTTCCACTACCAGTCAAAATGAGCGAACAGCATAGTTTTGGTGAAGTACAATACAGCCCTAAGTAACAGAGAACATGAAATATTTATGCAGCCCACTGGCTCAAATGAGCTGCAACATTCCATTGATGCTGATGGCCTCATCCCAGAGAGTGGGTTCTGTGGTTTCAGGTCTGGTAATGCAGAAAAGCCAAAGACTGACTCTTTGGGAAAGTGGGAAAAAAAGTATTTTTTTCTCAGTTCTACCTTTCTTCTAAATACAGTCAGTCCTCTCCTCTAGTAAAAAACTGTTACATAGAAAGAGATATATACCCCTGCTATTTGCTTAATGCTATAAATAATTATTTACCTTATTTGAATTAGGAAGAAAACCAAAAATCAAATTCCTCTTTCCTAAACATATTGTACTTATGGGGGGGGGGTGTTAAAAAATTATTCCATGTGGCCATGAATATTAATGAAATTGTGGACAAAGCAAGCTACTTTATCTAGCAAAGAAATTTCAAAGCTGACTGAAAATTTCACAGCTATATAAAGAAGGAAAGCAAGAGTTTGGACTATAAATCTGTAGTTCCCAGAGCAGCAGATGAACCAAATGAGTTAAATAGGGTCCCACTCCATTTATGGAGATGCTTCTGATACAGAGCTGATCATTCCCAAGGAATAAATAAGGAACTTTTCAAAACTACTTACAGTTTACTTCTTATTGAGTTAATGGACTCATCCTTGTTGGGTTGTGAGCACCCTAATTTGCCCATAACTTCAGCAGGGTCTCAGGACGTGGGAGCAACAGCAGGTCTGCCTTTGGCATTTACAGCAAAAGGCCCAGACATTTTAAAACTTACTTGAAACCCCAGAGTGCTCAGAGACCACTTTGTACTGTCCACAGAGGAGACATTAAATACCTGTGAGTGAGACCATCCCAGAGTCAGGGCTCAGGGTAACAGCTCCACCATTGTTCTGCACAGAACTATTAGAATCAAAGAATCATCTAGGTTGGAAAAGACCTCCAAGACCTATCAAGTCCAACCTTTGATCTGTGTCCTTTGTGCATGTTTGTTCAACACAAAAATCGAACATACGCACAGATGTGATTTTCCCGAACTGCAGAAAAAAATCAAATAAAATCCAGCTGTACTTAGTTCTGAGTTTTGTTTTGAAAGACATCAATGCAAAACAGAATGACCTGCCAATATGAGCACTCACCCACTTCAGCCCTGTGCAGCAAAGGAGAGACATACCTTGTGGTGGCCGGCGATGGTGGCGACGTGCAGGGCCGTCAGCGCGCCGTAGCCAACCTGCTGGATGTCAGCCCCGCCGTGCAGCAGCGCTGTGAGCAGCTCAGCATTGTCCTAAAAGATTGGCCATGGATTTAACCCACATCATTCCTGGGACACAGCTCTCACAGCTGAAGGGAGCAGCACCAACCTTGGCCTCTCCGGCTGTGACACCGCTGGCCTTGATGGAGACGGACCAGCCGTGGTCCAGGGGCTCAGGGTGCGAGGAGAGGCTGGGGGGAAGGTTTGTCCCAGGCACCAGACATCTCCCTTCTGCTGTACTAAACATGTTAAGAAAGCCTCTATCCTGATTTTATGGTGGCACTGGACAACCCCTCTGTCTTGAGTTGCATTGGATGTCTCCATCAGTAATTCCGAAGCAATATCCTACCCATGGATGACATTGCAAAAGCACATGCTGATTCCTGTGTGAGGGCTCTTTAAAGGGCATTTTCCTATGCACCACTACTGTGAAATTTATATTTTCACCAGAAATAATGACTAGAGAGCTCATCTAGACAGTTCAGACAAATCAGTTGCTCAGTTCTGATTTCCTGTCATCAATTCTATTTAAAATAATTTACCTTATAAGCTGCCAAGTGCAGAGCTGTAAATCCATTTCTCGTTAGTCTGGATGGGCGCAGACCTTTCAGCATGAGAGTTCTGATGTGTGATTTGTTGCCTTTAGAGAGAAAAGTGGAAAAAAAGGAAGTTACAGGAAAGAACATGCAGATGAGAAAAGAAGCTCCTGTGTGCATTTGAAAGCAGAGAAACAGGTATCTCGACTGCTGACCTGAGGCAAGTAATAAAATGTATCTTTCAAAACCTTGAATTGATGAGGTTGATGGAAATATCTCTCTGGCCAGGACAATTGCAGGTCTGGCCACATACCAGCTCACTGTTTGTTCACACATTAATGAGGATTTAGCAAGGGTAGCTGAACTTCTAGGAAGCAAACTCACAAACCATGCTGCAAGGAGATCCATGAACCAGAAGGTGCTTCTGGAACCTCTGGTTCCTCAGTCACTGAGCTCCTCTGCTGTCTCACAACCGGAGCACTGCTCTCCCTACACAGGACAGCCTTACAAGGACAGTTGTTTTGGGGAGTGCTAACGTGGGTCTGCACAGGCAGGTAGCTTTGCTCTGACCTTTTTGATGCATAGTGAATGCATAAATAAATTCAATACATTCATCTGCCTTCTGAATACTTGTGACAGTAACCAAGGACAATGTCAGCTCTAGCAGCTCTTAGCCCTCCTCCAAGTGTTCACATAACTGATAATTCGTGTGTGTTTTCTTAAACTTCCTCTCAGCTACCCCAACTGCTCTGATGTTCCCATGTATTGAAGTCATGTTTGGATAGCATCTTGCACTTGAAAATGGCAAGTAAAGATCCACTCAGTTTTCAGTAGTGTGGGATCAGGTTGTTCCTCATGGTGAACATCTAGCTAAGACTGATAAAATCATTCATGTATATCATTAGTCAGTACTTTGCAGAACTGAAACCTCAGGGTAAAAGTCTCTTTGCCCCTCTCAGCCAATTTCTGCTGAAAATTATATAACAAGAGCAAAGTAAGTGCATGAACTAATGACTTGGTGTGGTAACAGAGCAGCTGTGTGGATCCAAGTGGAAAATGCCACAATTAGTACATTTTTATGAGCATGCCAGAACACATCATCTTGCCCTCTTCTCTTGTGTATTCTGATCTCCTACCTGCCAAAGCCCTATCAGCTGACGTTTGCCACCAAAGCATTTCAGTTATTCTTCTTCTAATCAATGTGACTTAAAATATGGATATTTTCATTACACTAGAAAAAGTGGTGGTGTAAGTATGGCAAAGTGCTGCTCCAACAAGGTCCCTGTCCTGGAGCCTGAGCCATGGACAGAGTCCAGAAACGTGGAGCCATGCTCTGTGGTGAGTGTGGATTAAGGAATGCATATAGAAGCAATTTTGAATGATCTGAACCCCTGTAGGGATCATGCTGCACCAGCAACCAGAACTTCAGTCAGACTGAAGGATCAGCTGTTCCAGGGCTCTTTGTGACTCAGCACAGCCTCTGGCAATGCAGCTTAGAGCGATGCTGAGAGATGCTCCTCCACCTGAGAAGTTCCCTGAGAACACAGTCCTCCCGACAGCTTCCAGCCAGAACAAACCAGTGCCAGCCCCCAGCTGAACCCCCGCTGCAGACGCCTACCCCCGCACACGCAGCACAGGTGGAGCAGCGAGAGCCCGTTCTCCGTGCGGTAATTCAGATTGACTTTGCAGAAGGCTTCGTCAGAGCTGAAAAAGGGATTTTACAGATGATTACTTCTTTCATCTTTCAGCACAGCTTCTTGCACGTGGGAAACATTTAAAAGAGAAATCTCAATGTAATTTTTTTGAGACACAAGGCTGAATTTATACCCAGGTTACAGTCTGTAAATCTAGAAATACTTTACTACTATCAGGTTGAGTGGTCCAGATTTATTGTTTTCTGAGAAATCCTGCTATGCAATCACAATAGACACATTCTAAATTTATCTAAATTATGGGAAATAAGAGAAAAGACTCTTAAAAATATAAATATTCCATATATAGTCAGCTTCTGTATTAATGCAGTAATAACTAAGAAGTATATTAAAAATGTGTGTATTGATTCTAAAATGGTGAGTAGGTGTCTTGGGGTGACTTTATGATGTGTATCCCCTATCACCTGCTCTATGCCCAGACACGAATCCTGTGCCTTTCTGTGCACTGGCCAGGAACTGAACCATATATGCCCAGGTATGTCCGGCTTTTTTGAGTTTGTGATTTATTTCTGATTAGAATGCCCTGGTTTTTCACGGGGTTTTGATGTCGGAAATTATTTGCCCGGTCATTTTCTCAACTCATTTCCAGTCTGTGAGCTGGGTGTTTGCTGCACTGGGGCTTTGCAGGTAAGGAACACGTCAGTGCATTACTCGGTCAGGTGAGCCTGTGGGTGAGCACGTCCTATCCTGAGAAACCCAGTGCAATCCTAATTTTGAATCCACTACTTTTGTGTTTGTTTACAGTGTGATACTTCAGCAATATTCCTGGCTGCAGAAACACATCAGCAAAACTGAAAAGTGCACAGCAAAATCAGACATTCTACTAATGCTAATTAATTTACAAAAGTATATAGGTGTTTGTTGTAACATATTGGCTTTAATAATCGGCAGCCACTACTTTTGGTACTCTGCTGTGGGGCTCTGCCCAGCACTGTGATGACGTATTCCCAAAAATAGACATAAGCAACATGCATTCCATACGTGAGAAACTCTGTCCATAAAAAACACCTGAAACTGAAAATACTGTTTGATAGCAAATAGTCATTTGAAAGAAATCAATAAAGAGATTCCCAGAATATTTTACCTAAAAACATGCTTCAACTCTGCCAGCTCCTTTTCCTTGATTTGCAGGTCGTCCTCCAACCGCTCCGTGACTGTGGCGTAGGATTCACCGACTTTCTTCTTCCATTCATCTACAACAAAAACTCCTAATTGATAAAACACTTCAAAGCACAGAAGTCATAATGCCCCTGCAACCAAAACACTTGGTTTTTGAACATCCAATTGTACAATTTCAAATATATTTATATTACAGTTTAAAACATTACAGCTGTTAAACTGTTCTTGCTGCAGCCAATACAGAAACATATACAAGGATTTCAGAGACAGTGCATATGTATGAATCCTTACCAGAAATATTTTAATATTAAATAATATTTAAGAGAAAACTTAAAGCTCAGGTTGCATTTGTTAGCTCTTATTTCCTAAACAGGCACGCAGCAGAATAAGGTAGGAGATTTAAAGGTTTTTCTCATGAAGTCTGAGTTAAATCAACATAGTAATATAAGTTATTATCATCTTATATAATTGCCCAAACAAATTTAGTTTAGTAGATTTTTTGGCTTTTTTGTCTTCTTTTACAGTCTGTATCTGGGTTAAGTCAAGAACAATACCTGAGCCTTGAACTCAAGAGTAAACCAGCAATGAGTTATCTCCTGAAATAGCATTTGCTCCTTGCCGATGGATGGATGGCACATCGCCTGTAAAAAAGTGACATTAGTTACCCGTGCAAGTCTGGGTTGGTCTAGATTTATAATTTCCCATTTGTCCAATATATCTTCTTTGTTTCAGCAAAGTTCTTGCAGTAATATGATTCCCTGTTCAGGGGCAGTGAGAGTCCTGCTGAAAAATACTTGTGATAGTCTCTGGCTAAAAATAAACACTGTGCCAAGAGGAATGTCACGCAACAATAGCGTGGAGCGAAACAGCCTGTGCTGTCCACTGGGCTAAAGTCATAGAAACACCCACTCTGCTTGCTTAAAAATCTCCTGCTTTTTCCCCCACAAACACTTGCCTTCATCTGTTGAACACTTAAAACTAGTGGGAAGTGGTAACTTGGCAGCTTGCTACTGATTTTGTAGAGAAAATGGAATTTAAGCAGCTGAATCCCAGCATTCTGTGAGGATCCCCAAGGAGTGCAGGGGGTCCCCAGGTCAGAGAGGCCAGGGATGATTGCAACTCACGACCCCCTGGCACAGGGGGTGGCACTGGGAGCATCTGGGTATGGCACTTAAGAAGTGCAATATATAATTCAAAGTGAAATGCAAATATACACACATAAATATTTATATTTACGTATTTATGTATTTAAAGCGTGGTGCTTGACCTTGGCAGCTGTTCTGTGTGTGAGTTCTCATCTCAGTGAAGGATTTCAGGCAAGCAGACATGTTAATAGAACACACATCTCTAAAACCTCCCGCATGCTGCATCCCACTGTAACAACCTCGCTGCCTTGGCAGCTCCTGGCACTACCAGCTCATGCCCTTACTTGCACAAATTAACCTATGAATCCAAGGATCTGTTTCAGAAGAGTTTGAACTGCTGTGACAATGTGTCCTGTGATACTCGACCAATTATTCGCAGAAAGGCACCGGCCTGGCAGCTGATTCCCACATCCAGTTGCCAAACAACTGGGAGAGCTGGGGATAGCTCCCAGGCGGGATTCCCTCTCTCAGGGTGACACCTTTCCCACATGTGCCCTCTCCCACAGGGCCCCTTCTTCCATGGGAGCCCCTCTCCTGAAGAACAGGACTTTCCTTCCATCCAGACCAAGCCACATGTGACAGGAATAAGACAGACCCCAGAATCGATGAGATGCTCTATTCATCCTGCACAGAAAATGCAGTTTAACACAACAGCTTTATAAATTAAGAGCAGGAAATTTCTAAGAAGAGACAGACATGAAATTATTTGCTTTACAAGAAGTAAATACCTTGCACAGTACTAGTTTTCCAGTACCATCAACTGTATGAGAATACACCAAAAAGGAGACACCAGTTTCAGTACTATAGTTTTGTTCACCCTTTGCCAGCCCCTGTGCGGGTGAGGATCCATTCGCAGGGATGGTGGGAGCAGAGCCCTGGGAAGGGCAGCTCCAGGGGCTGACCCCGTCAGCCCGCTGTGCCAACACAGCAGCTTTGCTCACCTGGCAGCAGCCCCAGGGGAAGTCCTGGAGCATCCACATCCTCGCCTGTGAGAAGCAGCTGCAGAATAATTGAAATCCGGGAGGAAGACAAAAGAGAATAATTGTACAGCCTGTTTGCAAACAGGGAAGAAACTGCGTTGACTCTCTGTAAGGCCAGTTTGAATGAACATCTCCACAAGAAGCACTGGAATACCATGAGCAATATTTGTCAGCGAGTAGATTCTTCAGATGTGAATTTTACAGAATACTGAGCTGTACAAATTTTTTTTTTTTAAGTTTTTTTGCAGTTCTGTTTGGAATTTGCAGCTGTCATGGCAAATCTTACGGCAGAAATGTGTGAAAAATTCTTTTCCCATTTCTGATTTTAAATGTCCTTCCCAGGGAGGCTTTACAGGAGTAAGTCCTTTGAAATTATATTTATTTCAAATTAATTATAACATACCCACAATTAACATATATCCACGTCTATCATATACTTGAAGAAGCTGTAAGTTGCTCCCATAAATTTCATTGCCATTCTGGTGATATTCAGATACATCACAGGAAATGAAAAGGGGGCTAAAAGAAAACATGTATTTTTAAGAAGAAACTAGAGGAACTCTGTGGCCCTTGTAAGGGAGCAGGTGTTTGCAGTGGCTGCCCCGTGGCTGCAGATGAACACAGTGTGCGGCAGAACAGCGCTGCTATTTTTGCTCTCACAACACCAGAGAGGCCTTTGCATGGGGACTCAAGTTCCACATGAGCAGAGAGCAAAAAAATGAAGCTCTTGCATCAGAGGTTTGGGAATGAGAAGAGGCTGGAACCTCTGAGCTCCAGCAAAAACACCCTGACAAGGCACGAACATTGCTCTGCAGATCCAACTGATCCTTGGAGCTTACTTCCTCTCGTCAGCTCCCCAAATCCTTCTGGCACAGATTCCTCTCAGCTGCTCATTTTGATTTCAGCTGCCTTCCCTTGTGCTCTTTGTTAAGTGCCCAGTTTCTCAGATTTCAGTTTCCTGCACCAAAGGTCACTCAAATAACCCCTCTCAGGTTTCAGCATAACACAGACAGTAGGGCTAAACCTCTGCTGATCACGGCGTGTGCTCAAGGCATTCAGGGAAATCATTGCAATGATGTTCATTATGAGTCCTATTATTGCACTACACAGCAAAACTAATTAAATAAAGAAAGCTGACATGAAAAAAATCATTAAAAGCTCATCTTGACTTCGCAAATTTGAGATTGTACCAGCCCGAATTGCATTTCAGGATAGATGCAGCCAAGCAATGATGCAGAGGACGTATGAACACTGCACCCAGCTGGGAAACTATGAGGCTCAACCAAAATCAAACTCTAGGTTTCAGTAGATGACTTCTGTCTGCAGAAGGTTCTGCGTGCCTGGCACTCTCAGTCCTGCATCCTTCATCACTCAGACTGCAGGAAAATCATGGGCCAGGATGCTGTGATGGTCTTGTTTTAAGAACCTGGTACTGGAAACCAGCAATCCCCAAATTACTACGATCTTGCTGTGGAGTTCTAATGGGCGGCCTTGCACAAGTCTCTCAGTTTCCTTGGGACACACTTATCCCAGCTGGCTGCAGGAGAAAATTGTTGTCATCTACATTAACAGCAGACTGTGGAATACAAAGATTACCTGGAGTTGCAAATGCAATACAGATAAAACACGTACATGGATTGAATACATCAGACTTGGATTATTATTGTCAGGGTCTGTCTGCAGGCTTTTTGATTTTAATAAGATGTGCTCACACTGTAACACGACCCTTGCTGTAAGGATGGCAATTTGTTATAGCTAAAAATGCACACACTTCATAAACAGCTGCAATACAGAGAACCGTATGATCAAAGAAGCATTTGGACTGAAAAAGCCTTCCCAGACCATCAAGTCCAACCATTCCCCTGGCACTGCCAAGGCCACCACTAACCTCTGTCCACAAGTGTCACATCCACATGGCTTTTAAACCCCTCCAGGAATGGGGAGAAACAGCAAAAAGTTTCATCAAACACAGAATTCATTAAGGCTCTGGGTTTTTAGTCTGAAGCTGATACAGGAAATTCAACAGGACCAGCTGTTCTCTGCAGCTCGTGGGTAAAGCCACATTTCAGCCTCACAGAGGAGCCTGCACAAAAGCAGGCCTCATGTCTGCCAAGTCTTTTCAACAAAATTAACCAAAGTACAATGGATGTGCATTTTATTTTTTAAATTCCCCCAGCCCTGGACAGCCGCATGCTGAGAGTGCCAGTACTGTAACCAACCTCCACGCACTGACATTCCCCACAGCACAGGCCCTTCCCTCTGAACAGTTCCATAAACTTTTCTGATCTCCAGCTTCACAACAATCTCTTTATTGATGCTAAGAACACCAAGGATGATGGATGCTTTAGAAATTTAATGGGCAAACATACACTATCTGTTGCTCAATTAAAATTAGTGGAAGCCTATATATGAAAAAGTGTTCATTGCCAAGTGTGGAATCCAAGAATGAACTTACAGAGTGAACTTTCACACACAGAGACCTATGTGAGACAAAAACATACGTGAAAATAATTAACATAGCTCTGTATAAATAAAAAATATATTCTAATGTTTTTCACAACTGTTTACATTAAACTTGATTGCATTTCAAAAATGAAAAATGGTACACCACCAGATATTCCAATACCTGTGGAGTAAATCCATTAAACCTGCTGATGTTATCCAGGGCTAATATTGACCAAAATCTGCCTTCTCAATTTGAGACAAAAATATTCAGTGTAAGAGGAAAGTATTCGGTGACATACAGACTTAAAGCAGTGCAATGCTTCTAACCTGGTAAATCTATGCTTATTCCATTACAACAGATTTGTTTTTCATTAAAACCTTTGCCTCAAGATCTGACCTGGGGGCTAGCTGTGCTAGTCCATGGCTACCACCAGGCTGACACTCCTGCCCCTTTTTCTCATCTTGGAATTCACACTGCTCCCCAAACCACAACCTGCTGCTGGCCCAACCTACCACAACCTTTTCCACAAGCTGTTCAGTCACTGCTTCTCCTCATTCTCTTTTCCCAGTACCTATGCGCCTGAAGCAAATCCACTTCCTATTTTTATCCATTTCACTAATGAAATCAATACATGGTACTCAGGGAATTCAGAACAAATGCAATTGTAACTGTAAAGTGGATAATCATGTTCAAAGGATGCATTTTGCTGTTAGCAAACACTCGGAGAACTTGCCTGGCACCACAGCAACCCTCAGGAAACTGTGCCAAACCAAGTTTGGTCTCCAACTGAGGATGCAAAGTCTGTGTCAAACATGTTTCTCCTAAAATGTTTTGTGTAACAACAGACGAATAAATCATGCACACAGGGTGATACACAAATGACAACTCCATGCTCTAGGACTACTTTCACTTTGTGACCTAAAGCATTTATCTTGGACTTGAGTGTTCCCAAACCTACTGCTTCCATTGTTTAACTAATATTTCATACTTACTTCTAGATCCTCTATGTGCTCAGAAATTCTTATTCCTTTGAAATCAACTCCAGCAATTCCCAACCTCCATGTTTAGCTTCTTTGTATTTCTTCTTGGAAGGTTTCTTTATTAACAAAGAAGAAACCTAGTGCAGGTTAAAGAAGAGTGGATAATGCTCAGGGGATGTTACTCTGCTGCCTCGTAGGTGGCATAAGAAAGGTGTCATTTGAGAATTCAGTCAGCAGGGAGATAAACACTGTCATCATCAAACATTAAATAAAACATGGAAACCCACAGAGAAATTCAAGAGAAAAAGATGCATCATGTTTACAGACAAACCACGCTGATTTACTGCACAGCATACTCCTAAAACCAGCAGATTTATCTATTTGGAGCTGGATCTTGGGCATCTAAACTGGAACCAGGGGGACTTTATTGTTAACTGTATTTGCAGAAGGGGGAGCAGGGAAGAGTTTCTCTGAAGATAGGCACTGTGGTGCCGCTCACAACAAACCTCTCCGGTGTCTGCTCCGCTCCGCAGGACGAGCACCACACCAAGGACTCCAACAGTTCAGTTTAGAGAAATACAAAATCCTGCTTGTTGCATGGCACACATCAGTCAGTCCGTGGGCAACAGAGAGCTGGCAGCTTCTCAATTGTGCTGCCAGCTTCCAACAACTACCAGTAAAAAAAATGAATCAGTGTGTCTTGATGACAGGTGTTGACCCCAGTACTACGAGTCACAAGGGGAAGAATAATCTCTCATGGCAATCTTTTTTCCTCTGACAAATACCAGGAAAGGATAAAAAAGTTACAAAACAAAAGAGAAAAAATTATTAGTGCCTAAGACAAGATGTCTTGAATTAAAAGCACTTTTAATAATTTTATGTCTACCCAAATGAATTGTATTACAAAATGGCAGCATGAAAAGAGAGAAACATATGTCACTGTTGTTTTAGTCCACGTTGCTGGAGCTAATAGTCTACCCTTTAAAAGCTTTTAAAGCACTTTCCAGCCAATTAGACAACTAATTTATTCTGTATCATATCCTTACTGACAAAGATTCCAAGACATAACATGCAACCCACTAAAAGTCACCCATTAGTGTTTTCAGATCTGAAATATTTCCCTACTTTAATCAAAAGAACAGTTTATCTGCATTTGTTGCTTTATTAATGTTATACAATTTCTTTATTTCTACTTCAATGAGATCAGAGAAGAGATCTGTGTACTTTTCCCTTAGAATTCTTACAAGCTGGGAAGTAATCAATCTTCCACAAATGAAAACAGGAGATTTGTTCAAGTATTGTTCATTCTAAAATCAGACTTCTCTTTTCGTCTTTGTAGGCAGATTTCATCATAAATTTGCTTCCTGAACTTCAGCATGTCTTCCACATCTTTGTAGGTGAGCATTTCTTCAACAGACAAAAGCTGAAAGCCACTCAGTTTGAAAGCTGACATGTGCTGCACAGAATTCAGCATGTTCAGTGACATCCTAACTGATTCACTTAGAGTAGAACAAACAGGGAAAATCCTCGCAGTCCACAGCCCCAAACGTGTATCCTCACTGGAGAAGAGCTGGTCTGAAGCCTCTATGCTCCAGAGGTCAAGGCATTCTGGTAAGCTGGCTCCAAAAAACTGGAGGGAGTGTATATCCGACAGCGATTTCACGCTCTTTTTCAAGTCATCGCCTACACTGAACACCATGGTGACATACTCCACTCGATCACTGATTTTCACACTTACTGAACTCAGGAAGCAGTCTGAGGGAATGTCTACACTGAAATTTATGCAGCACCCACTAACAATGCTGCCTTTCCCTACCGAGACTTCGGGCCCAATTCTGGAGTACTCAATGACAGACCCAGGCCCTATCACACACCCAGGCTCAAGGATGCTCTGCATGATGCTTAACTGGTCCAAGGTCTTGGCTGTGTCAGGGAAGATGCTAAAAGCCACAGGCTGCAAGTCAAGTTCAAATCTCAGTTTGCTCTCAGCAGTAAAATGAAACAAATACTCCTGAGTAGTTCCAATGTGGTAGAACTGGGAGTTGTTGAGGACTATGACATTTAGGGCGGTGCCTTGCAGGAGGGAGTACAGCTGCTGCCGCGCTTCCACCAACCCCGAGTCCTCCTTGGAGACGTTACTTGTGGTTTTGGTGTAATCTGGAGTGGCTCCAGGGCCCAGGGCCTGGAGAAAGTCACCATATGCGTCTATTTCACAGCAAAGAGTGCCCACCTGCTTGTAGAACGTCAGTAGCTGCTTTGCAGCGCTGTGGTCGATGTAGAACACGCTGTCTGTGTACACACACTCCGAGGCCATTCCCGCGTCGCCGCGGTGCCCAGAGGAGCTGAGCTGAGGGCGATCCCCCCTCACGCACACTGCACCACTCTGCTGCATTGTCTCCACATCAGGCTTGTGCAGGAAACGATAGCATGATACATATTCCAGCCCTCCTTTTCCTGAAAAACTGGACGGATCTAACACAAACACCCCGTGAGTGGTCCCGACTGCCAGATCTGAGGGGTGAGCCAACGCGGTAAAGCCGGGTTTATCAAATGTGATGGTTTCTGTGACTCCGGTGCTGTACAGCTCTATGTCATCCGAGCACGTGATGAGGACTCCTGGTTTCATGTGACGGGGGAAGTCAATGTACATGGCCAGTTTCAGCTCCAGCATCTGGAAAATGGGATCGCCGAAGGGCAGGGCTGTGAAGATCTTCCCCAGGGCACTTGCACTTGGCAAACGCTGGCTGTAACCACCTGGAAAAGACTCTTTTAGTTACACAGAGACACTGTATGCAAGTAAGCAAAAACCAGAAACCTATGCAGCTACTTCACAGGTACACAAAGGCATTAAAACCTCTCAGCTTGGTCATATACCAAGTCCCAAGGCAGATCTGACCTTATGTCCAAAACCCAGCCTGCTTTATATAGCTCATATTAAAACTGTGATTGATTCTGTTACCTTTGTAATTTTTTTCAGAGCTATCTGTCGCTGAAGTGACAAAAGCAAATGATACCAACGTTTTCCTTGGAGGAGAACCCCCACATTCCTGATGGGAATTTTAAGCCAGAGATGAGTCAAATAAGCAGAGGTTTGGTCACAACACTTGTTATCACTTGGTTTCTTTCTCCTCTGCAGAACTGATGTTCGTCCAGATCTGGAAGTGGCCTAAGTGGATATGAAGGCAAGTATTCAGCCTGCCCAGAGGTATGAGGAGCCCAAGGTCCCCCGAGAGAGGGCTGTGTTCCTTAAATGGATATTTCAAGGTAGAAACTTAAATCACACCTGTGAATCACATCTCTTTCTCACTGACTGAGGAAATTTAGTGCTGAGAAGAAATGCTGAAGTGACAGTAACATCTTGTAAACACCAACCTAATTTCAAATGGTCAGACACAAGGGTAACTTTTTTGAGGGAACTGTATTTTGGAACTCTTGACTCCTCTGCCATTTTATTATTTTAAGGAAGAGAAGAAGAAGGTATCATTTTAGAGCAAAATAGGGAAAATTGAATTTACCAGAATGGATTAGCAGCACAGTGAAGGAAGTCCACTGGTCACCATACTGCTCTTCCAAGCACCGAAGAACATGAAGAGTTGATCCACCATTTCCTAAAGAAAAAGTATTTTAGTATCTGTGAGAAGAGCTCCAATAATGCCTGTCCTGACAGGTGAGGTGTACTGGTGCCCAGCCAGTACTGATGGGATCGTCTTTCTACCGTATCATGGTTGATAAGATCATGCACAGAAGCTGATGGACAGTCCCCCTGGAAGTGTGCGCTCTCTGAGGGGATGGCATCCTGAGCAGACAGCTCCAGGGAAAACTCTGAGATTTCCCCTCCCAGTCACCTCTGCACAGCCCCGCCATTTGAAGCATTTAGTCAGTTAAACAGGCCATAACTCAGCTCTAAAAACCAGCTCCTGTAAGAAACAAGTCACACAAAAGCCTACTAATGGATTCAAGGCAGTGTTCAGAAGTACTTCTAACATTTACAGTACGGAAATAACAAAGATTTGGGATCTGAGGAAATGGTTTGGGATATTTCATGTGCTCCTACAACTTAAAAATGCCAGATTTCTGAGAATTAGCCTCTGCATATTACTCTAAACTTCAGAGAATTCTGAGATTACTTACTTTGTACATCAAATCTAACAGGAATTAAGAATCACAGGATGGTATTACGCGCAGGGAGACCAGTTTCACATCACCTTTGGGTAGTGTATTAAAACATAACCAAACTGTTTAAATAAGCAGGTTAAGGAAAGTATGGATATGTGACACACGAGTTGGTGCTGCTCTGTGTCCATGAGGAGCGGTACAGCTCATTCACCAGCAGCACCACGCTG
>VZRQ01008531.1:280935-305062 GCA_013397975.1 Machaerirhynchus nigripectus
GGCGGTTCTGTGGGGCTTTGGGCGGGCGCGGCTCGGGGGAGCTCCGAGAGCTCACGGGGACCTGGAGTGGCGTGGTCGGTTTGTTAATCCAGTTCGGAACAGAGTCCCAGTGGCACCTGAGCCCGCCCGTTGCCGCCCTGGTGGTGCTCCTCCCGGCCGCACCGGCAGCACGCGGGGCGCGTGGGGAGCGCGGAGCGGGGCTGGGAGTTGGTGAGCGGGACCCACCCGGACTCACGGCAGGCTGTCAGCGTGTGTTGTCTCTGTTAGCGACTGGCAGGAGTCACACAGCTGAAGGACGGTTTTTCCAGTTGAAGGTTTTTCCTGCTGTTCCTTGCCTTGGATATTGTGGGTTTGGATCTGCGGATTCCGTCTGTATTCAGAGTCTGCTGGGATTACAGATACCAAATGCAATCAGAGGGGAATGAAAGAAGGCTTTGCTGTGATAAGATCTCATACACAAATCTTACAATAAAAAGTAGCTGTAAAAGCACAATAGGAACCACTGACGAAAAAAGAAAGAATTTATGAAGCTAAAAAAAAAGGTATGACAAATCCATAGTTTTTCATGACTGTAAACCGCTGACAGAGAAGATTAAAGAAGAAAAGATAAACGCTTCACTGTGCTTTCTCAGTGTGAGGCTTTGCTGTGATGCAGGTGATAACAGTCCTAATCAGAGCAATGCGTACCACAAAGATCCGTTTGATCCTTCCTTGTGCTCTCGACTCACTCCAGTAAGGATGATGGCCTGTCCTGTTGGAACTACACCTCTGCTCTTTTGTTCTGAGTTTTCATTGCTGGCAGCAGCTGAGATACATTAAATAAGCTTTGAGGAGTTTAAATAGGGATTTTTAAAAATCTTCTAAAACTTGAGACTAGCTATTTCAGTAATGTTAAACAAACATTTACACATGTTGGTTCACTTGGTTTAAGCAGCACTGATAGAATGAACGGTGCTTCAGTCCAATTCTGAGCACTGCCTGCTTCTGTCGCTTCTGTACAGCGACAGTCACAGGGGCGCTTCTTAAAGTAGAATTCCTTTGCCTGAACTTCCACCGCAAAGCTGTTGTGCCAGAGGTGAGGCTGAAGGAATTAACTATGAAAGCAAAGCTCTGGTCTGCAATAGGAAAAACTTCTTGTGCCACACAGTTAAAGCAGAACGTGACACCAAGGGGGAACGGGAAGTGCTCAGGCAGGGCCACCCAGAGCCACATCCAGGTGGGTTCTGAGTATCTTCAACAACAGAGACTCCACCATCTCCCTATGGTACTTGTTCACCTTACAGAGAAAAAGAGTCTTCTGGATTCCAAGGGCACCCTTCTCCGTGTCAGTGTGTAGCCATGGCCTCTGGTCTTGGCCCTGGGCACCACTGGAAAAGCCTGGCTCTGTCCCCTTGGCTCTCTCCTGCTGGTATCTGTACACAAAGGTGAGATCCCCCCGAGCCTTCTCTGCCCTGGCCCAGCAGTCCCGGCTTTCCCAGCCTCTGCTCAGAGCCCAGATTCTCCAGGCCCCTCACATTTGTGGCCCCTCGCTGGGCTGTGCAGGGTGTCTCCATCTTCCTTGTACTGGGGATTGGACCCGGCATTCCCAGGGTGTCCCCACTCCACCTGCTGGCAGTGCACCTCCCAACACAGCCCCCACAGTGCTGGCACCTTGCTTGTATTGTGATTACACAAGACACAATCCAAGCTAAGTTTATCAGTTACCAGGTATCCCTTCACTTGCTGCTGTACTAGAGTAATGCAGTAATAAAACAAGCACAGGCATTTGATTC
Organism: Machaerirhynchus nigripectus; assembly: GCA_013397975.1. Classification (NCBI taxonomy): domain Eukaryota; kingdom Metazoa; phylum Chordata; class Aves; order Passeriformes; family Dicruridae; genus Machaerirhynchus; species Machaerirhynchus nigripectus. Next base: position 282,708 of record VZRQ01008531.1, read on the forward strand.
TGAGCACAATTGTTCCACCAAATTCCATCACACTGTGTGAGGAAGAGGTTTCCCACACCTGCGGTGTGAGCAGCAGTGACCTGTGCTGCCAGTGGAAGAGCCTGAGTCCCTCCGAGTCTCAGATGGAATATGCTCAAGCTCTAAGTATTTATGGAAGTGCTGAGATTTGATGCCATTTTTGTAATCTAAGCTCTTGCAGAGGCACAATGAGAAACTACTTGTTCTCAGCAGTGATGGACCTGTAACACCAGACCCGCTGCTCAGCTTTGCCTGGCTTAAATAGCAACAAAACATAATGAGTAAAGTATAGCCTCTGATTTAGCTCAGATTTCCTGTAATCCCACCCAGAACAGTAAATATCTGGTATTTCAAGGTGAATTAAATGTGTTGATAAGTGCTGCGAATCTGTGCTCTTACTGGTCCTTTTTCTTAGAACTAGATTTTAAGTGCTGCATAAAAATGGGAGGAAATACCTATGTGGTTCAGGTGGCAAAATGTAAACAGGTATGGTGCTGGGTTGTGCCATGCAGGAAGAATTTCTTCACTGAAAGGGTGGTCAGGCCTTGGCAGGGGCTGCCCGGGGAGGTTTGGAGTCCCCAGCGCTGGAGGTGTCCAAGGAAGGGCAGGGATGGGGCACGGGCTGGGCTCGGTGAGCCTGGAGGTGTTTTCCAGCCGCAGCGGTCCTGTGGCTCCGTGCCCAGGGCCTGCAGTGCGCAGCCGGCTCCGCTCCCGTGGCTGTGCTCTCCCCGCCCCTCTGGCCCCACGCCTGGCACAGCCGTTGTTCCTGGCTGCCAACCCTCATTAGCGCTGTCTCTGCTTGATTAGTTTCCCAGTTCTCACACATGCAGTTACTTATGGTTCGGGTTTATTTTGCATAAATTATCTGTGTATCCATGTCACAGTGGAAGTGTCCCCACTGCATGCTGGTGGCCAGGTCAGCTCATGGAAAAATAACTTACATGTGTTGCTATTTGCATACTACTATATATTAGTATATATATTGTTACACTGGTGGTATTATAAGAAAAGGGGATAGAGTTCAGAACATTTGCCTGGGAATAACCTTTCCATCCCTAAAATAAGTCTTTCTGGAGAGAAGAAATTATTTTTTTTAGCAATACATAATTTGGCAAAAAAATTTTCACAAAAATAGAGATAAAACATTTTATAAACATTTTATAGAAGTCAAATGTAAGAAAAGTGTTAAATATTTTCTAGGCACATCAGCTGTGTCTGTGCTGGTTTTAGTTACCTGTCAAAGGTAATATCTGCAATTTATTGGAGACAAAGCAATTGAAATGCTTAGCAGAAGATAAATGATCTTTTTAGCTGGAGTATAGAATCCATAATTACAGTGGAAACAGATTAGGAAAAATAGCATTCCATCATTTCTCCTGTTTGACATTTACAGAAGTTCGGGGTATTTATTTAATATTTAAACAGCCCATCTCAGGAATGTTTTCAATGTTTGATGTGGTTGAGCACTTCCCTGACACCCTTCATCATTCACCCAGATTATTTTTGTAGGCATACATACAATATTTTAAGATTCTGTCTTTTTATCTGCTGTGTGTTTGTACCCGGACAGTTTGTTAAACTGCTAATGAGTCCCACGGGGCAGTATGTTTGAATTAAACAGACATTGATACCTGCTAGAAATAAATTTTAAAAGCCCAGAAAAAAGGTCTCTCTCCCTTTCTGTATAAACAGTCTGAAGCTAAGCTGTGCTGACCTATTATGGGCTGGGTCTTGGGTTGCCTTCCCCCTTCTTTGGGGCACCTTTCTGGCATTGCAGGGCTGCTGGAGCACTGTGCCCAGGTTGGGGATCCCCAGCACAGGAAGGGCGTGGAGCTGCTGGAGCAAGTCCAGGGCAGGCCAAAGATGTGGTCCAAAGCCTGGAGCCCCTCTGCTCTGGAGCCAGGCTGGGAGAGCTGGGGGTCCTCACCTGGAGAGGAGAAAGCTCCAGGGGGAGCTCAGAGCCCCTTCCAGTCTCTAAAGGAACTTATGAAAAAGAGGGAGAGTGACTTTTTACATCGGCAGATAGTGACAGGACAAAGTGGGGTGGTTTTAAACTAAAGAGGAGGGATTTCGATTGGACATTAGGGCCCAATTCTTCCCTGTAGGGTGGGCAGGCCCTGGCACAGGGTGCCCAGAGCAGCTGGGGCTGCCCCTGGATCCCTGGCAGTGCCCAAGGCCAGGCTGGACCGGGCTTGGAGCAGCCTGGGACAGTGGGAGGTGTCCCTGCCCGTGCAGTAGAGGGGAGTGGATGAGCTTTAAGGTCCTTCCCAACCCAAACCAGTCTGGGATTCTATGAACTGTAGGGAAGTAAAATCGATCGCCTCTCTAGGTTTTTTGAGAAAAACACTTAACTGTTTATAACCTGGATTAGGTTATACTGTCCAGGAGATGGCACCATACATTCAGTCTTTCTTAAAAACACCAACCCAACCTCAACCACAGTAAGCTCTCCAAAAAGTGTGGAGGAAATGCTTGCAGAAGTCCAATGTATTATCCTTACAATGTTGTGTACACGTTTCTATTTTTGATATAATCACCAAATATTTGGTAACTGTTACTCCTAGTGTAAACCAACTTTTGAGAAATGTCTGGTGAGAAGCAGAGTGGAGGAGTTCAGTAGGAAGACTCCAGTGGAGTGTTCAGTGAGTGGGAGAAAGTCTCTGCTTCTGACTGTAGTGTATTTTTTGGGCCTGAGACAAAAAAGAGCAAGCAGGGGTGTGGGGCTGGTTTGTTCCTACAGGAACACGAAAGCCTGTAACCCAGGCTCTACACTAAAAGTGACGATACTTTTAGTAGGATTGATGGGATTGGATCCAAGTTCCCTGATAGAAAATGCACCTGAGAAATGTTTAGTTTTTTTGTTTTGGTGGGGTTTCTTCCCTGTTTGTTTGCTTTTAAATGTTTGGGATTTTTCTTTGCTGTTTAAGCCACCTGAGGATCTCCCCTTGGGTTGCCATGGCAAGGGTGGTGGCTTTCATGCTGCGGTTCAGCTGGGCTGTGGCTCAGCCCCAGGGCTCACCTTGGCCCCAGCCTGGGGGAGCCCTGAGCAGGGGCACCCCTGGCACCCACTCTGACCTTGTAGCTTTGTACTTGTATGGAAATGAGGGGTTTGTAGCAAAAACTGGCTTTGCATTCTCCAGGTGTGCTCCCTGAACAGTGATGCTGATGCAGGAAGACAGGAATGATTATTTTGTACTGCTCCTGGCAGCAGTTTCAATATTCTTATTTTCTGTTCATTCCCAGTACTTTCCCTTTTCAATACTGCACATTTTTCCTTTAATACATCACTTTTATTTCTGTTGCACTTATTTGTTATAAATATATTATTGTCTATTGGTTGCACAAATGTCTTTTGGGAATTTTTTCTTCAAAGACAGGGAAGGAAACAGGGAAAGAAGAGAGGTTTTCTTCTGCTTTTGGGATTGGCCAGTGCTCCTGGGCAACCAGGTAGGCAACTGCTGCCCTTCGTTTCTGTCTGCTCAGGGAGTGGCATGGAGCAATCCCCGGGGCAGCTGGGGTGCCGGGCGATGCTCGTGCTCTTCTCCAGCTCCGTTTTTCCAAGCATCCCTCATGGATAAAGGTGAGGTGTATTTCACACGCCTGTGGGGAGGAGCCAGCCCGGTGCTACGCGGCTCCCGCTGGCTGCTGCAGTCAATTCGTGGCTGTGGGACTGCTCCAAGCGCTGGAGCCCGTGTGCTCTGTGAGGGACAGATCAGCCCAGGGCTCGCTGGGCTCTTCCAGAGCAATTTCTCTAATGCATTAGGCATGAACTATCTTTCTTTCTTTCAGAGTCATGCATGTGTGTCTGTCTCATCCTAATTATGTTTTTTCCCCTCTAACCCATTTTTGTTCAAGTTGTTGCCATGGGCAGTTGTGAGAATGTTCTCCTTCCATCATTACTATATAGAGGGGATCTGCTATAATTATTGCTTAAACTGAGTTTTTCTTAATTGAAAATGTTAGAACATACAATGACCAAATGTGCTGGCTTTGGGCCAGGCCGAAATGTGCCTTCTGTCTCCTGCTCATCCTGCTGTCGAGGGTGTGCAGGGCAGGCTCCAGGGGTGCAGGCAGGAGGGCAGGCACGAGGCATAGAGCTGTTCATTTCAAACTTTTTGCTGTATTTACCATTTATTTGAAAAACAATCTTGACTCTTGCGTGATTAACAGAGGAGACAGGTCAGGTCTGTATCGGTGGGCAGACGTGGGAACACTTCCTCAGCATCTAGTTTCCTCTTTAAAATTAGAGAAAAGTAGAAAGAATTACAAATAATTCTCTCTTTTTCCATCCCCGCCTTTAATAAGAGTCTAATGAAGCTGTGTCGAAATGGGTGAGTAACTGTTAGATGTATAATTAAACCTCCCTGTGCAATCTGGGGCGCTGCAAGATGGAATGAACCATGAGGTTTCCCTTCTGGATATATGACCTTACTGAAAGCTCTCAATATTTTTTACCTAGAATGACTGAAAGATGCAGGTTTTTTGAAGAATGGGGAAGTTATAGACACAAAGTTGCCTAATATTGGCTCTGAAAGGAAAAAAGCAAAGTCTACAAAGAGCAGTTGTTGGTTGTATGGACATCCAGGAGCCGGCAGTGCTGGGAGCTGATGGGTGTGGAACAACTTCAACGTTGTGTTGCTGTTCTGAGACCCTGGTGTACAAGTTCATCGCCAAGATTTAGTCCCATAAGGGTTTCTGGTTAGTAAAAGGACGAAGAATGTTATCAGTTACATTTTTGATGCAAAAAATGGATGCTCAATTTTTTGTCTTTATCACATCCTTAAAGGAAGAAGAAAAACACGTGAGGAGCCTTAGGCAGCCAGGGAAGGAAGTGAGGCTACCAGAAGACTTTTTAATGTGGCTCTTAAGAGATTCCAGACACTGCAAAAGAGCAAAGCCCTTCCTAAAGTGCAGAGAAAAATAAATATTTTTAAAGGATTTCAGCATATTTAACATAAAACTTGTTGATTTATAAGCGTCTAATTATTACAGTCATTACAAGACCATGATCATCATTAAAAGGCTATTAGCAGGAATGAAATGCTAAAAACAAATGATATATGTTGAATAGGATCATACATATTTCATAGAACATATTATACTGCAAAATAAGTTGTCATGTAGCCATGGCAATGACTTTTAAGTTACCCTTTTTGATGCCTTAATGCACTGCTCTGCATGTTTTAGTGTCAAGCCTCTGAACATGCCCAGCACTCAAAAGCTCCAGCTGAGAGTGAATATGAAGTGGTAATTACGTACCTAACTGGTCACATGCACGGATAAACGGTGTTTGTGGGCACAGGCCACATCCCTGGGAGCTGGAGGTGCTGGATGGGAGCCGGAGGTGCTGGATGGGAGCCAGAGGTGTTGGAGGGGAGCTGGAGGTGTTGGACAGGAGCAGGAGGTGTTGGACAGGAGCTGGAGTTGTTGGAGGGGAGCTGGAGGTGTTGGAGGGGAGCTGGAGGTGTTGGACAGGAGCTGGAGGTGTTGGAGGGGAGCTGGAGGTGTTGGAGGGGAGCTGGAGGTGTTGGACAGGAGCTGGTGGTGATGCATGTGCCCAGATCTCACAAACCACAGGAAAATGGATTTGTTAGGACAGACACTCTCTGCGCTTCTAAGTGCCCATATCCCTTCTCGTGTCCTTAATTAAGAAACTTCTCAGAGTATAATTGAAACACCAAGGCCAATACTGACTCCCCAGTTAAATTCAAGGCTAGGGGAGGTAGGAATGCATTTTTTGTAGGCCATGGGGCTCCTCCTGATGATCTTTGTGCTGAACAGGACATCTGTCTGCAACAACTTTTTATTAAAAAAAAAAAGGGGATTCTGGAATATATTTGTGCATTTAAAGTTCATAATATTCTACAGATAACCCCTTCCTCTCTCATATTATGTCTGCCTACTTTTATTTCGAGTGTTTTCTTTGATTTCTGTGTCAAAAAGCTGATGGGTACATGACAGCTGATAAGATCCAGCTGAGATTAAAATGACTTGAGGTTTGTGGTAGAGAAGAGAACAGTTTTTACATATAGGATCTCATAAAAGCGGGAGGTATGGATGCGTGGTGGGTGCTGAACTCTCATTTACCCTCTCATGAGATCACATGGGATGGGAGCTGGTCTTGGTCCAGATGCTGCAAAGGCCATTGAAATCTTTTATTGCAGCCTTTTATTGCAGCTGTTTCACTGAGGAGTCAGAGATGGAATCATCCATGTGAAGTCCTTGCTGACAGTGGAATTCCTTGTGAATAGCCTCTCCTTGTCTCATCAGGTGTTTGTCACTGTCTGGGCTTTCCCCATTTGCCCCTGGCAGGGGCTGGTGTTGGGGTCCTGTGGCTGCAGCTGGTGGGGGGACTTGCAGGTGTGAGGAGACAGGGCTCCCCAGAGGAGGCTCCAATGCAAGGAGCTGTCACCCAAATCCACCTTGGACAAAATCCAGGTGTCTGGCCCGGGAGAGAGCTGAGAAAGCAAACCTTGGGAGCAGAGATGCATAGACTGGGCTGCATCAAGTAGGGCAGTTTCTTATTTCTTCCTTAATATTTCAACATAAAGCTTCATGATATTTTCTCATGGGTGTGATATGCTGTCTTGGGAAAGGCTGAGGGAACTGGGATTGTTCAGCCTGGAGAAGAGAAGCTTTGGGGTGACCTAATTGTGGCCTTCCAGTACCTGAAGGGAGTTGGCAAAAAAGATGGAGAGAGACTACTGACAAGGACAAGGGGGAATTGCTTCACACTAATAGTGAGTAGGTGTAGATTAGATATTAGGAAAAAATTCTTCTCTGTGATGGTGGTGAGGCACCAGCACAAGCTGCCAAGAGCAGCTGTGGCTGCCCCATCCCTGGAAGTGTTTAAGGCCAGGTTGGACAGGGCTTGGAGCAATCTGGGAAGGTGTCCCTGCCCATGGCAGGAGGTGAAGCTGGATGAACTTTGAGGCCCCTTTCAACCCAAACCATTCTGTGATTCTACAGTTCTGTGTGTGTTTGGCTTTTAAATAGGTAGTGTAGAAGAATATCAGGGGTTGTGTCCTCATTCTTCAGGGGGACATTAATTAACATGTTTGAGGTCAGAATTTATGCCCTCACCCTTGGCTGCAGGCTTTGTGATGTGGTAGTGTTACACCCCTGCAGTGATCATGGTGCCTGCTCACACCTAAACAGCCCACCCAGCACGGGGCAACCCTGCAATCATGTCATCAGGGTGCCTTACACAGCCCCCAAGGTGACATTCAGTCACTCAGAAATTACACAAATGTGGTAGAGGGTGACATTCTTGTCATCTTGACACAATGGTGACATTAGCATCTAATTACCTTGTAGTCAATTTAACAGTACCAGTCACATCCTGTAGATCACATATTGTACCACCTTGATGAACTGAATCTCCTGGGGACATTAAATAAGTTTGGATCACCAACAACTCAGGTGATCAAGGAAGCATTCGATGGATTCAATCAGCACGGCAGTGCTCAGCTGTCTCTGCCATGGGGGTTGGCTGCTCTGAGGCCAGGGCACGCAGGGATGCAGTGCTGAAAATGAATGGAAAGGAAGGTGAAGAACTTGGGCTGGAAAAGCAGACAGGAACAGTGTTATACCAGGCCCTGGTGCCTGCAGGATGTGGCAGCAGCCCTGAGAACCAGGCATACGGGGAACCCGACTTTGCTGGGAGGGCAAGCCTGCTCATAAGCACAGTGCAATTACAGCTGATCCCACTTAAATTGGATCAGCTTCTTCCTATTGTTCGGGCCTCCCTAATTTGTCATTAGCCCCAGCTGCCGTCAGGGCTACCACAGAGTTTTTGTGTGAGTTGGTGAAACATGGCCCGGTGAAGTAGGGGACAGGGTGATCATTGCTGTCATCACTGGAGACTGATGGTTTCATCCAGACATCTGAGACATCACTGAGGCTGGTCAAGTAACCGGAGAAAGCAGCGAGTAATATGTTCCACAGGCATTCCAGCGTGAGCGAGAGAAACCATGTGTGCTAAGTGGTTTGGGTGGTTGTGCAGCCCTGACATCCCCAGATTCTGCTCCTCTGAGAGGCGCTCGTTGTCTCCCGAGGGCGAGTGTCACTGAGTCACCGAGCTCCGAACGCACCCACGCTGCTCTAACACAACACGGCTCCTCTGGCTAATGAGCACTCCTGAACAACAACTGTGATGCTGGGTTCTGGGAGTCCAGCCACCGGGATGTTTTCCTCTATTTAATTAGATAACAGTCAACATATTTCAGAAATAATGTCTCTCTCTCAAGAACCATTTGCTGTAGGTGTCTAGTTTTCTGTTTCTCAATTACCCCTTTTTCAGAAAGCATTTCTGGTTTTGATTGATCTTCAGTTGTTATTAATGCCTTCCTGGCTATTTTATCCAGAAATCAGAACTATAAACTCATCTCTCTGGATGTAATCACACCTTTATTACAGCCCATCAGAGAACACACAACAAATAATGAATGCAGCTTTATATCTCAGTATTATTCAAATGAGTTCTGATTTTTCTTTTTTTTTTTTTTTTTATGGGTGACCTGGTGTGGGGATAGTTTTATGCATGTTTATTGTAATCACACCTAAATATTACCTTCTTGCTTAGCATTTGAGGTCACTTAAGGTAATTGCAAAACTTAGTTTTAATGACATGCGTAGTTAGTAATGAATTGCATTGGCCAGACAGAGCAGTTGTCCTCATATTATCAGTCACTGCTTAGATATTCACAAGGGAAATCTTACCATTTTGTACAGAGACAGCGAAACAAACAAAAATTTAATTGTATGACCAAGCACCAGAGTAATAATCTCTATATGACAGTTAATGCTTTTACTACTTATCAATTCACTTTTTATGTTACTCTTTGAAAAGTGAAGTGTTGAACAAATAGGTAGATCTTTCTCTTCTACAGATGTAAAGACAGGGTGTGATTGAGTAAGTCTACTGAAAATGTTGATTTTATATGAATTGTTCTACTAAATCATGATGGCATCTCTGTGTCTCATTAAATGGATGTCCCTTTCAAATTTAGGAAAAAGTTGTCATATATTTTGTGTGGGCTGTGTTTCAGCTGAGCCCATGGTACCTTGTTAGGCTGAGGCAGCTCCTGTAGCACATTCTTGTTCAGAGCATCCTCAGGAGCAGGCCTGGTCCATCCAGCTGGGATTCAGTGTGTTGCTCTGACCTGGCAGGATTCCTGCGCCCGTGGCTGACGTGACACACATGAGCTGTCCTGTGTGTGTCAGCTGTGTTTCACATGTCCAAAATTAGTTGGGTCTTTCAGTTCCCTCCTGACTGCTTCCCTTGAGTGCACTTCATTGAACACCTGTTTAAATCTTTGGGAAAATGAAGTCTAAAAGAGAGTCAAGGAATAGCATGAAAGTCACAGAGTCAGACTGAAATTTTGGTGCTACTTTGATGAGTTTCCTGAAGTTTTCACATGCATTTATTTTATGTGTGACCAAGCTGTAGCGGCCATTCCAAAACAGTGTGGTCAAAAGAGCTGCTGAAGTCTGATGTGTTTAATTTCTAACCTACACCTGATAACGAAGCCAGCCCGGGGCTGACCTGTCCGTGTGGGCCCCCGGCAGTGGCTGGGGGGTGCCTGGCCAGCCTGGTACCCGGAGCTGTTTGGGAGCCGTGGACTGTGGCTGCAGGGCTGGGGCAGTAGGTGCCTTCAAGTTTTGCTTCTTGCTGAGGAAATAGCACAGAGTGCCTGAAAGCTCCTGTTTGATTCCTGGAAAGAAATTAGAAGTGGCCATATTTTCTACCAACTGTTTGGATATGTGTGACTGATAGAGGCAAATACAAACAAAGATAGACTCTCTTACCAAGCTGTCTGCGCAGTGCAAGGGGACAGGGGCCACGCTAAGCCTCACTGTGTCATGCTGGCATCAGAAGAGCTACACCAAAGTTTTCTCCTTTAATTAAACCCAGGAGTTAATTTGTCCCCTACAATGGCATTGGAGATGTATCCACCCACAGCATGGTGCACTGCAGCTTCCTTTCCATTCAGTAACTCTCGCTGTGCTCCTCTACTTCAGCTCTGAAACCAAAACTCTTCAGCAGTCTCAAGCTTTAGCTTATATTTATGTGACTGTAGTGCTGGCAATAAAGCTTTCATGTGGAGCAAGAAGGAGATGAACATTAAAACAGGTTAAGTGGCCCAGTAATTGAACCTGCTAACAAATGGGGGGAAGCCCTCTTTGTAATAATTTCTTTGCTTTGCATAATGTGTGAGTCTAAAGCAAACAGGGTTTTCCGTGGGCTGTTGATGTGTGTGTACTCGATGTGCCACGTTAATAATGCACATGGAAATTGAGTAATTGGCAGGTTGTCCTCTCAGCACACAGATTGCCGTTACCCAGCGCGCGTGGCAGACGAGGAGTTCAGTAATACATACAGGGCTGTGTGCTCGGGGAACAGAGGGAGCGAGGGAGGGTAATCCTGCCCTAGAGTGTGGGATCACCCCGAGTAAAGCCCTTTGGGAAGCGCAAGGCTTCACAAGCAAGCAGTGTCTGAGCTGCTGCTGTGTGTGTTTCAGACAGACAGCACTGCAGTTACTGCTTTCCAGGCTCATCGGATTGTTCTGGCTGCGGTGCTCTGCAGTCCCAGCATCCTCCCGACCTGCCAGGATTTTGTCCCCATGTTCCCTTTTGCTGTGCTTCTGCTGCCCTTGGCACACAGTGGGTGCTCTGCTCCCCAAGGTGCTGCACAGGTGATGGCTCTGCCTGCCTCTGTCTGTTCATGGGCTCCTTGTGCCCCTCTGTCCAGGGTGACAGAGTGCATTCAGAGAGGTGATGCACCTGTTTGAGGATGGCTCAAAGCTGCTGCTCCAGGAGCAGCAGTGGAGCTCAGGATGGATCCCTGAGGGGATGTGGCTTTCTCAGGATGCCCACTACCTGCTGCCCTCTGCCTGCGGACCTGATGCTACCTCACCTCATCTTCCTGCCTTGCTGCCACTGTCAGGACCCTGCTCCAACACACACTGCATCCACGTAATAATTCCCCCTGTGATTTCTGTTCCTGTGCATTATTAAGCAGCCTTGTGGCCTCTCAGTGTTTCTGTGTTGCTCTTTCCCTCTATGCTGTTGCTGTGTGCAAATGCTGAAATGCACAAACACCTCAGTGAAATCCCCCTCTCTGTGCAGGACTCACAGTGATTCTGTCATATTTAATACAGCACCTAATTTACAACCCTCAGCATGCTGCTGGAGCAGCAGAACGATAACAAATTACCAACCTCATTTATTTTGTTGCATAGTTTGTTTTGTAATTACAGGAGGAGGGTGGTGGTGGTTGGTGGGGCTGCTCTCGGGCTCTGGTGGGTGTGTGTCTGTCTCAGGAATGGTGAGTGCTTCTGACGTGGCACTGAGTGCTTGGTGACCCTTGGAGGACTGTTGGCACAACTGCTTGGATGTCTCTGGTGTCTGGAATGATAGAATCACAGACTGATTTGGATTGGAAGGGACATTAAATCTCATCTCATTCCACCCCCTTGCCATGGGCAGGGACACCTTCCCTGAGACCCAGTTGCTCTGAGCCCCGTCCAGCCTGGCCTCGGACACTGGTTGGAAGGAGGACTGGTCATTCTGCTTCCTTCGGTGCTGCTTCATCTGGATCCCCTGCACAGAGGGCACAACTCACTCACCCTCAAGGATTTTAACTGGTTTTTAGGTTGCCAGTGCAGCTGGGACCATTCCAGCAGTGTGGATGGGGCAGGATTTTCCTCCCAACACAGTGCCCAGTGCTGCCAAGGCAGCATGGTGTGACGTACTGGCACTACACATCGTGTACCCACTTCTCATCTACAGGATTTAAATGTGCCTCTTCATCATGCGTAAGTTCTACGAATGTAGGGGGAAAGTGCATGGCTGGGGGGGGTTTAAAGTAGTCAAATGTAACTTGCTAGACTTCTCAGAAGTTTGCAAAATACTAATCTGTACATCTATTTATCTCCTACTAAAAGCCAACCAGCCTTGGGGTATTGATCCCCCATCTGGGTGGGACACTGAGGGAAAATGTCCAAATCAGCAGTTAACATGGATTTATTAACGCAAAAGCTTTCCTAGGCGGCACTAATGTGGGTTTTCTCCGCCTCAGCCAGCCCTTTTTAAGACTGTTTCAGGAGGCCTGGGGTTTGCTCTGAAAGTGAATCCAGGAGAAGCCGGTTGCCCACAGTGGTGTGTGGCTCTGCAGCACTCAGCTCCATCACCCTGACAGCTCTGATGCCCCCAATCCTAAGAAGGCCGAAAGATACCACTTTAACACATTTTTTAAGAGAATCAAGTTTAAGGCAAATGGGAATTTTACTTCTGAGTAAGTGTCCCACACAGACACAGTAACCTCCTGTAGACTCACAACTCTTGTTCATTTAGACCAGCTTTTGCTGAGCATCACAGTGAGGATGACCACGTTAGTTCAGGGAGGGGCTGGGTTTGCTCGTGTTTTGTCCACAGGGCATTTGCTGCCACGAAGTTCCCAGCACTGAATGTGGCTGCCAGAAATACCTCTGCATGTTTGATGGTGGTGCTGGTGCTTCCCTCCCTTACTGGCATCACTCTTTCAAACCAGGTGGGTGATGGAGGAGGGGGCCTCCCATGTGGTTGCCAACCTGCCAGCAGGTGCCTGTTGGACAAACACCTGCAAGGGGAGCTGGCTGGACCCCCAACACCCTCATCTACTCCCCGGCTTGCTGGGTTCGTAACGCCACGCAGGTGGGCCGAGAGGGATGTCACCCCACTGCCCTGGGACGCGGTGCCGAGCCCAGGGGTCGGTGCAGGCTCGGTGTCCGTGGGGGGGACAGGGGGCTGAGCAGGGAAACAGGAGCTCGGGGGCATGCTGAGCTGCCCAGGCAGGTCCCACCTCTCCAGCCAAGAGGGACTGTGAGGGTGCTGGAGGGAGCCTGTGCCGCTGCCTGAGGGAGCAGTGGGAATGGGAAGAGGGGGCCCAGGCTGCCAGCCAGACTGAAAATGCAGGAGGAAAAAGGCCACATGTCTTGTTTTTAACTGTTACATTTTTAAAATGAGCATTAATATTGGATTCTTCAGCAAAATGACTCCCCGTGCTTAATGAAATTCCAGGCTGGGCATGGTTTCAGCCTGGTTTGTGAGTGACACTCAAGGCTTTGAGATTCAACAGTTGCCACATCCTGTGTATTGCCAGTGACAATTGGGGCTAAAGAAAATACCAGCAATCCCAGCATTAATCAGCAAATGAATTTGCTCTGCCTGTGCTAATATTGATTTTTTCCTCCAGTTTTGCAAATCTTGGCTAATGAACTTCCTGGCAAGAGTGCTTGCCAAAAAAGAAAAATTTGGTCAAATATTGTAGAATTTTGATGGCATATGAAATGAGGGTATAAATCCCAGAGTATATTTGCTAGAACCCAGTTATTAAGTTCATCTTGCCAATAAAAATATGAACTATTGTCTGACTTGCTTGCAAGTAGGCAGCAGACAAATTTACTTCCAGGATGTATTCAGGGAATGGCTTAGAGCTCCATAAAAGAGAATGGTGGTCTCCAAGGCAAAGGCTGTTGAGGAGTTAGAACAGCTACTTGCTATTTTTATTTACCCAACTCCCAGTGCATGTTGTGACTGCTGAAATCTCCCTTTTGAACGCAGCTCAGGACCTCCAGCTGCAATACTCGGTGCTGGAAGGCAAGCCAAAGAAAATGGTGTTTAATTCAGCAGCATCAGGGCCTGTCTCCCCGTGGCTGAGCGGTGGGACGGCAGGGCAGCGTGGTCACCGTGTGTCCAGCGGGGACGTGTCGGCCGGTCAGGTACCCCCTCACCCCCTCTCTCCCTAGAAGGCCTTAGGAGCAGTCCTTGCAGCTCCTGTCTCCACAGCTGGGAGCAGCAGGAATTGGGGATTTTGTCCCGGTCTGCAGCACTTTCCAGCAGCACCTCTGGAGTGTTGCAGGACAGTCCGGTGGTGTTATCCCCATCCGTTCCAGATGGAAGGATGAAGGAACAGAGCTTGTGGCCCGAGACATGGCCAGGGGCTGAAAGAGCCTCTGTTGCATTTGGTGTCATTTGAGCTATTTTAATTTTAAGCTAACTTTTTGTGTTGTCAGACTCGATATCATCAGCGTCGCCCCCACGCCTCTGCAGCACGGCCCCTGCTGCTGCCACCACCGTGGCCACAGTGTCACTGCTGATAACTTCAGCCTGACGTTAGAGAGATTAATTTACTATGAAAATGACCCTCGGGAGACTTGTGCAGACACAGGATGAATCATATTTGGAAAATTGGATGTCTCATTGTTTCAGAAGTTCTAATTAACTTTTTTTAGCCCTCAGAAGTAGTGGTTACAGACACATCATGTCTGCCCCATCCTTCCAGTGGGATGGCTCAAGGAGCCAAAGCCCTCTTACCGTTCTGTGGGAGGCAGGATGACTGCTATGTTGTGCTGGGACCTGCTCAACAGGCTGTTTCCACCTTGTGCATTTTTATTGTGAAGGTAAAATAATATGTCTTGGATAAACTTGGAGCTAAAACTTTTCATCTTTTTTCTGGAAAACCTAACAATCAAATATTTCAAATAATCAAACAGAGACTCTGTTTGGGACCTGTGAAACTGGAGAACATGAGAAATTAAACCAAACTTTCATTTTAAGTCTGTAACTGTCTCAGTTTTATGATCAATAATCTGCTTTTTTTTTTTTTCCCTGAGGTTATTCTCATTTTCCTCACTGTTTCTCCTGTTGTCACCTTTATCCAATATTCTATAAAATATGATAATACAAAACTCTCCAGACATGGAGGCTGTAATAAAACCCAGCAGAGATTCCAGCTGGGGAATTTCTACCATCTAAGTGGTTTGGTCTTCCTATTTAGCCCCATTTGATGTGCCCAAGCAGCTTCCCACTGTGGGAAATGGTGTGTCTCAGCTGTGCAGTCAAGCTGGGACGTGGCTGAGCCGTGCTTGAGGGCAGCGAATCACCTGCTCGCACCTGGGAGGACGAGGAGGCGATGACACGACTGCAGCCTGAATTCAGTCTGGCACGCTGCTGGTGGTAGAACAAAAGGAAAGGAAAAGGTGTTTCCCTCCTTCCTGCCTGGACTCCTGTCTGTGCATGGTGCCTCCAGAACACCCTTCCTGGCCTATTTTGAGCCCGAGGTTTGGGTGCTCAGAGCACTTCGCAGCAGAACTCCGGGGTTTGCTCTGCTTGTCTCTGCAGGAAGCCACACCTAATCACCTGTACCCTTGGTCACTGCCATCCCCACCATCCCCCAGAAATCAGTGATGGGTTCTGAGCCAGCCCCCAGAGCAGTGATAGAACTGGGATAAACCCCTACTTCCCAGCCCTTACCCTCTCTTCTCCCAGGAAAAATCAGGGTGAGCTCAGCTCAGGGTTTGAGCACCAGGGCGTGTCTGCCGGGGACTTTCCTGATGTGCGTGGTAAGAGCTGAGGCTGGTGTGGGGAACCCTCCTCTTCTGAATTGCTGTGTTTGTTGAGGTAAGACAGTAACTGACTCCAGTACTTTCTGGTTTGAAGGTGCTAGAAGCAGCTCCTTCTGCTGGGAGGTCTCTGATGAGAAATCCCCAGTCTGAGCAGGACGCTGGGATGGGGCTGTGCCAGCTGGTGAGACCGGAGTCTGTGCTGCTGCTTCACTCAAGGATGTGCAGTTAGAGGGAGCTCTGGGTGTGCTCCCCCCAGGACAGCTCCCCTCCCCTCGCTGCCATTCTGCTGCCCTGCTGCAGCCCGGGCTCCTGCTCCTGCCCACAGCCCCGCTGAGCAGTGAGGTGATGCTGTGCCAGTGCTGCCAGCTGTGCCACAGCCTCCCCTCTCCCTGCTGGGCTGGGACAGCACCGAGATTGCTGTTCCACCTCATATCTAAGAGCTCTGTCTTGAGCATATACGGCCGAAAGCTTCCTGATGGCTCTTGCTTGGGAACTTGGCACCAGCTTCATTAAGCTGGAGAACAGACAATTAATGCATCAGGATTCCTAGAGCAGCTTTCTGGTTTGCAAAGGAAAAAAAACAACCCAAAAACCTACATCCACAAAAAAGCATTTGGTAGCATGTGTCAGAACCATCTGCATGTGTAAAACATGGAAGGGAGGGGAAAACTGTTGTTAAAATGTAAATGCCAGAATTCCGTAATTTGAATTCAGGAGATTCGAATGACCTCGTTTCGGCAATAACCAAGCATAAGGTTCCCAATTTACCAGCCTGTGTGTGGTATGGGCACCTCACCTGGCAGAGGGGAGCTCTGGCTGTGCCTGGGGGTCACCCCGTGCTCAGTGCCTGGGCTGCTCACACCCCACTGCTCCAGACAGGACTGTGGGCTGGCAGCCAGGTGCTCTCAGCAGCCTTCCAGGTCCTTTGGCTGATGTTCACTAAAACCAGTCAGCTTTGAATGCATCTTTTCCCTCACCATCCTCGGTGGAGTTTCATCCAGGTTTTTGTACCAGTGTGATAAGGAAAGGCAGACAGTTCCTGTCACTGACAGACACGATGTAAAAGGTGATGGGCTCCTAAAGGTGCAGCCAGGTGCTCACTGGGATTTTCACAAGGCTTACTTTTTCTGGAAATGTTTAATTCTTACTAATATAAGTGTTTTCATACACTTCTGTTTAAGCTGGGCATCTATCTAGCTTGAAAATCCATCTGAGGAGTTATGGGCAGTTATGGGCAAGGGTTTTACCCAAACACCCTCAAAAGCCAGGCTTCTGAATACAGCCGTGATGGACAACAGGGGTGAGTTTCCAGGTGAACTGTTCATCCCCAGCTGGAGGCTCAGCCCTGCCCCCAAGCCCAAGCTGACTGCAGGCTGTGTTCAGAGCTGGGAGAAGGGCGGTGCTGCCAGCTGGGGAAGGAGAGCTGCCAGGAGGCCAGGGCTTGGTGGGGGCTGGAGAAGATCCTCCTGGGCTGGGAAACATCGTTCACGTCGCTGTCTGCTGGACAGAGAAGCTGTTGCAGAAGGTCTCTGATCTGGGTGCCCATTGGAGTTCCATACTGCCAGAACAGCTGCTGCCCTGGGGCGTGTGGGACTCGGTGCTGCGCAGCCACGGCAGTGCAGGTGTGGGGAGCAAAGGTATTAATGGGCAAAGTAATCAGCGAGCAACCAGATGAGCACCCGGGGCCGTTTGTCACGAGCCAGCTACGTGGGCAGAGCTGTCTGCAGCTCCCTCCGAGAGAAAAACAGCTCCGTGACAGCTTGTCTGTCAGTGTCAAGGAGACTCTCTAACGCACTGCCCTCTGGAGACAGCCGCCTCCAGGGGAAGGAGGCCTGTGGTCATCTGCTGAGCAGCAGCCAGCACACGGAGCGAGCTGTGTGGTGCACGGAGAGAGCGCTGGGGCCAGGCACGAGCCTTGGTGGTGCCTGCGCTGCTGAACGTACCTTGCTCGAAAATGCCTCTAAGGTCTGCCCAGATGGCGTGCTGCAGCCAGCTCTCCCAGGTCCCAATTAGCGTTTGAGCAGTGCCCATGGTTCCTTGTGCTTTCTTACTGGATCTGGTATTGGGATTTTATTGCTTTCCTCCAAAAAAATCTTTGGCTAGTGCTCTCCAGCTGGCAAGTGCCGACTGCAGCGCCTGCCTGACTGCTGCTGCCCATGCAGGGGGTGGCCTGGGGCTGCCGAGCCATCTGCAGCACGGCACACGTGTGCAGCACTGGGGTGGAGAGGGAAGGATCCCCTGGAGAAAGGGAGCACGGCACTGGTGGCCCTGGGACGCAGCTCCCCACCTGCTGTGGTTTAAGGCTCCGCACCCCGATGTCTCTCCAGCCCTGACCCGTGACAGTGGGACCTTCTCTCTCTCCACAAGCCCCTGACAGGAGGCTGGGACCAGGTGGGGCTCTGCTCCCAGGGAACAAGGGACAGGAGAAGAGGAAATGGCTTCAAGCTGTGCTGGGGATGTTCAGGTTCGATACAGGGAAAATTTCTTCCTGGCAAGTGTTGGTAAGCCCTGGCACAGCTGCCCAGGGCAGGGGTGGAGTCCGCATTCCTGGAGGGATTTCAAAGCCGTGTGGATGTGGCACTGGGGGATGTGGGTTAGTGGTGGCCTTGGCAGTGCTGGGGAATGGTTGGAGTTGGTGGTCTGGTAGGGCTTTTCCAACCTAAACGATTTTGTGATTCCCAGATGTTGTGAGGGGATGCAAATGTGCTGCGAAGTTGTTTCGAGTTGACGAGTCATGACAGCATGTTTATAGGTACAGTTGGGAGAAAAATCAGCCACAAAGGGAGCTCAGTTTTATTTGTCATTAATTTTGAATTGCTTCAACAGATGTTTGCTGGGAGCTGCTTTAACCTGCTTAATTTGTCTCTGTGTAAAGCAAAACAGATAGCCTCAATTAAGAGACTGATTAGCAAGTTCTTTAATGACTTTCAAGAGTTTTAGTCATTATTGCTGATACAGAATACTGAATCCTGAACCCTGGGAGCTGGGATTTAGTTATTATGTAAAAGCTAAAGCACACTGCAGTTGTGGGCACTTGCTCCTGGTCTGTCTCCCCCTCGGCTCTGTGGGAGTTGCGCGGTCTCTGCTGCGAGCGCAGCGCTGGCCCGGCGGGCGCTGCCCTCCTGGGCTCCCCAGCGGTGCAGGGGCACTGCCAGCAGCGTGTGGGGCTCCACACCGCCGTCACCGTGCTCCGTCATCTCAAGTCAGTGACTTCTGCGTCGTGAACAACGTTGCAATTTGACCTTTTGATGCTGTGTTGCAAAGAGCAGGTGTAAATCGCTGTCCTGCTGGGTGTGGTGGGGGCCCATCACAGCGGTCACTGAGGCTTCTTCCTTTTCATCTTTTTTGGGTTTTTTTTGGTAGGGGTTGGCGCCTCGGGGTGCCCACCATTAACGGGTTTAATCAGTTAATGGCATCTCTGGCTGCATTCCCAGCAGACACATCTCCAAGGCTGGAGGGAGTGACAGGCCTGTCATCCCAAAGGTGCATATTCCAGCCTCCCACCAGCATTCCCTGCTTTCCCGTGCGCGCAGGTGCCAGGATGAACTTCTCCCCTGGCAGCTTATCTTGCACAGCTGCTGGAGTTTTCCCTCGGGCCACCTCGCCCCCCCACACCACACAGCTGAAGGCTGTTCTCTGGTGCCATTCCTGAGACCAGGCTGAGGGGATGTTTCACCTGCGTGTTACCTGGCCACAGGCTTGGAGCCACGGAGAGATTTGTCTAGGAAGGGCTGCTCCAGCCCAGCACTTGCTGCACACCTAATCTAAGTGCTGCGGTGTTCAGAAATCAGTGGGGTCAGATGCTGGGCTGGTGCCACATTTCACCCAGGCACAAGCTGCTGAGGATCCAGACTGATTTACTCAGATGCAAGAGCTCACACTGTCCTTGCTCCTGCCTGTACTCCTTGGGCAGAGCTTTTCCCTGCACCTCTGGTGTGGGTTTTGGACCACCCTGATCACAGTCCCTGGGACATGAGCGTTGGGAGCACGGTGCCTGCAGACTCACAGGGATCCCTCCCATCACCTGTGAGAGGCCAGGCTGGCAAATTCTTCCCTGAGTGGTGACAGCAAATAACATTTACAGCCCCTTTCTCAGTTCTCAGGTAGGAGCTGTGTATATTCTTCCAGATATATCAGAAGTCAAGTATTCCTTGATTCCTTGAAATCCTTTCCTTCTCCCTGCATACCTGGCTTCTCATGCACCCTTTTGCCGTTGGGACTGCCACACCAACACTGGTGGCAGTGGCGGGGCAGATCCGTGGGCCTGGATGCTGAAGAACCTCTTGCACCTCACAGCTCTGCCAGGTCTGGGACTGACCTTTGGTTTATGTTAAACACTTGCTCATGTTCCCTGTTTCACATTTAGTGGGAATGCTGCTTGCACAAAGAGGGCAGCCAAAATTTTTCTGAAATAAATTATTATTTTGAGGGCCACCATTTAAAAACAAACATACTGAGAAATTACATGCTGAAAAAGTTGCAAGCTGGCCACACAAATTTCCAATCATTTCTGGAAATCTTGACCAGCAATATTTTGTCCCTGGTTCGGCTCCACTCAGCTTACACATTTTAATGCTGTGTCCTAGAGCCAACGTGTGTTTTGGTCACTGAGAATTAAGTCAATAAATGAATGTAGAGCACTCAGCCAAGGGCAAAAATCAGTCTTTACAGCACCGTGGAAAGGTGTTATTTATTTATTTCCATTGTCTCTCTGAGAATGTTGCCATAATCACACGGAAAGTCATAAACAATTTGTGGCTGAAAATTGCATTTTAGGCCGCTGAGGACAGTTTTTCTGCTAAAAAGAGAAAAATAAAGCAAACAGAGGAAAGAAGGTCTGGGAGAAGGAGCCACAGGAAAGCAATAAATCTGCAAAACAGAAGGGCAAAGTGCACTGCCCAAATCATCTCACTGAAGATTGATGGTGAGCAGAAGTTTAGCCCTGATGAGATGAGGCGCTCGGTCTGCAGCTGGCTTCACTGGTGTTTAATGGTTCTCACTGGCCTGTGAGACGAGACCCTAGTGATCTTAGTGTGCAGTTAAAAACTCAGATTGGTGATCTGTTCTCAAGCTTCTTTCTGCCTGGGAAGCTCGGGAGAGGAGTTGTGCTGTGGCGAGGGGAGGGTCTTTGGCAGAGCCTCGTGGTGGCCCCCTCTGGGTGTCCAAGGTGCGGTGTCCAGCACCACGAGCAGCCTCTGCAGCAGCAGTGCAAACAGGGAATGACAGTGATCCTTCCTAGGTGCCACTAAACTGTGCCACTGCCCTCAGCACAACATGGGAGCAGGCCAGACTTAATCCAGGAAATGTTTGTAGCCAAACCTTGTTTCACTTGCACTTTAATACCTGAAGCTCTTTCCTCTCAGTTGGTGAGCAAAACTCCTTGAGTTTTTGCAGACGTGCAATGTGGATATAATAACCTCTGGAAATGTGTTTTGTGTAAATGATAATTTTCAAGGATAAAAGAAAAAACAAACCTTCAGTTCTGGTTAGGATTTTGGTTTCACCAGTTGAAGCTCTTTTTATTCTGGAACATCATAAACAATCTGTTCAACTGTAGAAGGGCCTGTCAAGAGACATCTGTGAAGATGCGAGGTAACGAGTGGAACAGCGCACACGGGCTGTCCCTCAGGCTGAGCTCGTTAAAAGGCACCACTGACATACATGGCACAGGTTTTTAATGGAGCTTTATTTGTAATTGTTACATCAACACCTGCGATGGTTACAGCGGAAGAGAGACCCAGAAGGATTGATTTCTTCTGCAGGTTTTGAGTCTCTTTATTTTGAGCAGCTAACACTGTGAGGTTTTTTCCTCTCTGTCTCTCAGTCAGGCCTGAGAGACATGCTCTGCCTTCTGCACATTGAGTCCCTCCCTAAGTCCAGCATTCATGAGAAGGGCTGTGCATCAAGAGGGTGGGCAAGGGCTCTGCTTGTGTGGAGCCACAGGTTCCCTCAGTTTTTAAAGACAGTGTTACAGGGCAGGTGAAAAGTTGTTTTTTTCAGTAGGGCAATGGGATGATAAGGCAATAAAAGTGGTGAATGAGACCTGACAGTAGCCAGGGTGTACCTTGTACTTGGAATAACCTGATCTAAACATGCCACAGCTGGTGGTTCTAAGGGAAGCCTGGAGGTCAGAAACACTCAGCTCTCCAGGGGTGCAGACCTGAGTCCTGGCCAGCTCTTCAGACCAGAGGGAGGGCACCTTCACCTGGTGATGCTGGTATGGACTGACAGGAAGCCCCACCTCTGGAGCAGCCTCTGGACCTAGGTAAGAGCTGCCCGTCGGCGTGGGTGGTTGGAGGAGTCAGCACAAGGCTGAACAGGACAGGTAACATCTGGAAGCAGGAAGAGACACAGGCATATCTGGTCATTAGCTTTATAGTTGTTCTAAAACCTCCACTTTTTCATTCGAGCAAAATTACTAGGATTATTTGTAACAACTGAATGGCAGCCTGATGATTTTGTTTGGATTTGCTCTGGCAGGGCCTTCACGAGGACACATCAGCGATGGGGGGCCCTCCAGCCAGGCGTGTGTGTGCACAGAGCGGTGCCAGCGAGCTGGGGCGGGGGCCGTGCCCACCACAGGGCAGGGGGCCTGCGCCAGCCGTGGGAGCCACAGCCATTGTGTCCCATGGCATGGCCCTTGTGTCCCACGGTGCAGCCCCAGTGTCCCATGGCACAGCCCCAGTGTCCCACAGCACAGCCCCTGTGTCCCACAGCACAGCCCCAGTGTTCCACGGCACAGCCCCAGTGTCCCACAGCACAGCCCCGGTGTCCCATGGCACAGCCCCAGTGTCCCACAGCACAGCCCCGGTGTCCCACGGCACAGCCCCTGTGTCCCACAGCACAGCCCCAGTGTCCCACGGCACAGCCCCTGTGTCCCACAGCACAGCCCCGGTGTCCCACAGCACAGCCCCGGTGTCCCAGGGCGCAGCCCCGGTGTCCCACAGC
>VZRQ01008531.1:305743-319574 GCA_013397975.1 Machaerirhynchus nigripectus
CAGCCCCGGTGTCCCACGGCGCAGCCCCGGTGTCCCATGGCACAGCCCCGGTGTCCCACGGCGCAGCCCCGGTGTCCCATGGCACAGCCCCGGTGTCCCACGGTGCAGCCCCGTGCCTGGGCACGTGGGAAGGGCTGCTGTGGGTCTCCGCGCAGCCGCAGCCCCCGGAAGGAGCCGTGTCTGGAACGGGGTGCAGCTGGGGAGGGCTGCAGCTCCGCACTGTTTTTGCTGTTTATCTGGTCAGCGCCAGTCTGTTGTGTGGGCAGATTGTGCTTGTCTCAAGGTATTTGGAATGGATAATCTGATCAGTGCCAGTCCGTTCTTGGCTTCTCTGTCCACCTGCTGACTCCCTTGTGTCACCCTTCTGGTGCTTCATCCATCTGTCAAGAATTTACTTACAAAATGCATTAGAATAAATCACTGGGATTTTATGTGCACAGGACCCCTGTTTCCAGCATCTCAAACCCCAATAAATACCTGTGACTGTAGTAACAGTGTTGTAAAGTCCTGCACTACTGATTTACGGGAATGCCTTGATGCCTGGGGAACAGCCTTTTAACATTCATATTTGGTGTTTTCAGGGTTCATTTTCTAGCTTGTTGCTGAATAATACAGGTTTTCAGTGAAGGTGCGTGTGCTGAGCGCTGTTGTCAAAGAAATATATTCAGGTACAGAGCACAGCTACAGCTTCCATGGAATTATTGCCTGACTGAAGAAGAACATAGCTGGGACCTGGGGCTACAGAAATCCTACAGATTCAGGCATTTGTTATTTTCTGGGCTATTGATTTTTCATGGGGAAGAACAGAGTGACCCTGCAAGGAGTGGGTTGACTGACCCAGGGATTAAGATCTTTGAATGTTATGTCCCAGATAGTGAGCGATGTGATACAAAAAGATTCTAATGCATTCAGCACAGCCAAACACGGCAAGACCTGAACAAGCCTCTGAGGACACCAAGACAGCCAACCTAAAATGTAGGTCAATGTTTCCAAATTTGGTGTAAGTTCTTTTTGCCTAATTAATGTATATCTGCCTATAGGACATGCAGAAAGCTGACTGCTGCTGAAGGCTCCCTGAGGCTGCAAGAAAACACCTCCAGCTTGTGGCTAATTATTTTTTCCCTCTGGAAGATAAGCAAACGTGGAGTTTATTTGACCCGTTCACCTTGTACCAGACTCTCTTTCCAAATGGTGTTCTTTAAAACAGCAATTAAAATACTAGACACAAGGAAGAAAATGCTGCTGGAAGCACAGCAGCACAGCCAGGCGGGAAGGAGATGAACGTGGCCTGAAATCACAGCTGGCTGCGTGGAGGTGTTCATGGCCTGTGGCTGTGGCCGTGCAGGATGTGGGCTGAGTTTCCAGCCTTGCTGATTCTCCTCATGGGTCTCATGACATCTGCTGTTTCCATCCTGAGAACTCAAGCCTGCGAGTGTGTAGCTGAAGGAGACTCCTCGTTCCACCACGAGGTTCCTGTGTCCTGCTTTCCCGGGCAGCCAGGCACGGCCACAGGTCGCGTGGCTGGCACCAAGTGCTACTATTGCCTCTGTCTCATTCACTGCTCTCCATCCCTCCCCAAGGTGAGCTGTAATCCTCAGGGAGCTATCAAGATATCTGATTTATGCAAGAATCTGTAATAAACTGGCAACAGTTATTTCTGTAGCTAATGGGAATGTAAATTTTCAGATAACATATGTTAGTAATGATAAGCAAAACCTCTGATAAGAACACCCCCCACCAGAGAAGAAAACTTTGCTCTGCCTGCTGCAGTGCTGCTGCCCCTTGCTGTCAGGAGCTTCCCTAAAGGATGAATTTGTGGTATAGAAGTGGCTACTGGGACTGAAAGTGTCCATCTTGACACAGACCTTGTTCTTCCCAAGCAGCTGAGTTGGTTGTGCCTGTGTGTGGTGCCTCCATTTAGCCTGGAAGGAGGCAAAGAAGGGGCCTTTCTGATTTACATTCTGTTGTACCTTTCTGACTTGCACTATGATTCACCTTTCTGATTTACATTCTGTTGCATCTTTGGGAAATAAATCTGAAAATGCAGTGCCCAGGCAGTGCTCCCAGCGATGGGTGAGAGCTGTGGCACGCAGCTGCTCCCGCCAGTGACTGACAGAGGCCCAAGGGCTCCAGATGGGGCTTTGATCATCTATGGATGGTTCTGAAATGCACAGATTTGCTCCCTCCATCCTAGAGGCTTCGTAACAAATTCATGGTCTCACTCTTCAGAGCGAGGTTAAGATGTGACTGACTGTGCTGCTGAGCAAATGGCTTTGCTTAGTGGTGTTTCTATTAGGCTTGAAAGCAAGTATCACTGCCTGGCCTAAGAGGAGGTTTATATTTCATGTAATGGAGGCTATACATCCCGATGTGCATTCGTAATGCACTGGTGGAATTTGTCATAGGAACATCCAGACCTCTTAAACACGCACTAAATTTAACTTTAAAGCAATGCTAATTCAGGGGGGAAAACCAGTATGCATCATCTGTCGTCAATCTGATAGTCTGTGATATGTGTAACCAATTGTTCTTATTTACATTAATTTGCATTGTGAAAAGCAATTTTACAGTTTCAGTCAGACTTAATAGGCAATTTGCAGCTCGCTGCCTAATGGCACAGTTACTTAAGCCTGCCCCGGGGTGCTTTCCAGACCTGAGAGGAGACTAAACCTTTCAAATGTTCAATTGAACAGCTTAAAAAGTCAGGAAGTCCTCAGCTATTAGCTCTGGCTCCTGCCTGCCTTGTCATATTTGACATTGTTGCTTCGAATGCCCTTTGATTTGGATATATTTTGCCCTAGACAGCTGAAATGCTGATCTGATCCCACAGAACATCGTGGCACGAGTGGCTCCCAGCCTGCAGAGGCACCGTGCCCGAGGAGGGGGAAGGTAAGGCATTTGTGGGTCACTGGACCTGCTACCTGCATTTAATGACTGACTTTGCACCGAGGCATCTCACCTCAGTGTCCCATTTCTGCATTTATGGACGCATGAACGCCTTGGGTAGGTGTGATAAAAGCAAATTCTGCAAGATGATTGAATGAAAGCCCTTAATTTGCAGCAGTTTTTCTTCAGGTTGGATGTTTAGGGGCAAATTGTAAAATAAAGTAACCTACAACTGGGTGAGCTGCAGAGGCTGTTGTGATTTCGGCAGTCTCGAGCACTGCCTGCGAAAGGGTCTTTGTCCCGTCCAGGAGGTGCTCGTTATGCTAAGAGTCGGTTTGGCTGCTGCAGAGGTGCTTTGGGAGGGCTGTAAGCAGGTCCTGTGGGGAAGGGCTCTGGCTCTGGGCATTACAGATGAGGGAGGAGGTAACAAACACCTTCGCAAAAGTTGGCGCACCACTTAAAGCCTTACTCTGGTAACAAGCGAAGGTCCCAGGATGTTTGAAGTTATGTATTATACGAAGAATACAACGTGCATGAGACTGAAGCAGGCCACTGGTGGTGGCCACTGGTCATGACCACGGCTGTTTCCGTGGCCTTTGTACATGGTGGGTCATGTGAAGTCACAGAATCGTCAGTGTTGGAAAAGACCTTCAGGGTCATCTAACCCAACTGCTAACCCACCACCACCACAGTCACCCCTAAACCATCCCCCCCAATGCCAACTTGCCAGATCAAACAAGAGCGAGTTTTGTAAGAATTGCACAGAAGATGTGCTCTTTGGTCATCCTTGCACGAATGGCTGATGGAGGCCCTGGAGAGCTGGGACCCTCCCAGCCCCCGTGACAGCACTGGTGTGTTTGAGGCCGCTGTGACTCAGTGGCTGTGTTAGTGCAGGAGTGTGACAGTGATCCTCTGCCGCGCTCGGCAGCGTTTGTTCCCAGCGTGCTTCCCCGTGCTGAGGCACTGGTTTTGTACCCTTGCTGGTGTCACATGAATAGGTGCCCCACTGAACGCATGCAATAGCCCCATCCTGCTTCTTTAGGATCTTGCTTTATTCCTGCGAGAGGGTTTTACTTCAAAAGATGTTGCAATTCACTTCACAGGAGTAGACTGGAGAGATTCCAGAGCACTGCTACAGCTCTGTGCTCCTGGGCATATCTGGCGTTGGCAGCACTGTGTGGAGGAGCATGGAGAGATAGTCAGGGGAAGTTCCTGATCAAATCATTTCATGTCCTCACGCACAAAGTCCCTTATCTACAATTAGCTCAAAGGCTTTGAGGCTGTGAATATCCCTGCCACTTTAGTGAAAAATAGCTGAAGAATTATGCTTTTATAACGTTTTTCAACTAGATCTGGCTAGTTTGAGGCCATCTGAGCTTTGTGATGCACGGAGGTGGTGTAGGTAGCCGAGGCAATCTGGCACTGTCTATATTTGTACTTCAGAATAGCAGAGATCCAACTGATTTTCAGTTTTAAACCTTTTTTTTTTTAAGATGGCCTTTGCTGTTCTCTCACGGATACATAATTAAAGAGCACGAAAGTTCAGAAGCCAAAGCTTGAGAGGTTGAAACCAGCCCATCTAAATGGGAGGTTTGGGACATATTTACAGCACTAGCATGAATCTTTACTGCTTTTTGGAGGTTCACTTGCAACACAGCAGATATTTTTAGCTTTTTGTGGGAAATAGTGGCAACTGCGGCTGCACACGGTGTGACCTGTGTTCCGTGGCTGAAAGCAGTGTTAGACCCGGGCCAGGAAGATAGCTGGAGCTCCTCTTCTTCCACCCAGGCTCAGCCAGCCTTGGTCAAGGTCTGCCATGCCCCGCTGATGATTCACTGCAGCCCAGTGAATCTCACAGGTGACTTTGCTCTTGTCCTTTGACACCAGCTCTTTTGGCAATCCTGCTGCAGTGTTTGCCACAAAACCCACCAGGAATAATATTTTTTTTTCAACCTGCTCTGGATTGTTCCCCTGCACTGACCAAGAAGTCCCTGCCTAGAGAAAATGGCTGGCACCTGAGACAGCCATCCACTACTGAGGTTTGGTTTGCTGCTTGCCACTCTGGGGTGTTTGCTCACAAGCCCAAGCGTGTTGGAAGCAGTGCTGCTGTTGGCCACCTGTTTTAGAAGCAGGATCTGGTGAAGCTGCCACCCAGCCTGTGTTCAGCTGCTCAGACACCCAGTCCTCTGCATGGCTCTGTAAGGCAGCCGGGCTTTATGTTTTGAAGCCTGTAGTCTCTAAAATGCAGAGGCGTGTTTAAGAAAAAAATCACAATGATGCAGGGTTTGGGTGTAGTTGTGCTCTTTTATCTTTAAATCAATGACTGACGGGGACAATTTCTGGTTTGCAGCACAGTGCAGACACAGAGCTGTTTGTTAACATTTAATACACAGCCGCCTGCAGATACCGGGTGCTGCGTTATGGGCTCGTACTCCTGTTTCTGTGAAGATGACTTGCTGCATCTCAGCCTTCTGGTAACGAACACTGGGCTTTTCATCTTTCATTGATTTTTGAAGATGAGTTTCATCAGCTGAGCTGCAAACCCTCTGGTTCATGCCGAACACTGAGTACATTCTTTAAAGCGTGGAGGAATGCTCAGGGAAGACAGTAGTCTATTAATCACTCGGATGTAGAATGACCTTCATGCCTGTCTCTTGCAGGGGCTGGCCATGGCCTGCACGGGGACACCAAAACCTGGTTGTCCCCAGCCCCGGTGAGAAGCAGACGTGCTCTCCGGAGGTGGGTGCAGAGGAACAGCACCCACGGAGAACGGGATGGGTGTGCAGAGATCAACCCAGAATGCAGAACTGGATCAGAAGTAAATTGCTGTGGAAGTGGGGTTGGTCCCAGCAGTCCCCAGCAGGCTGGTGCTGGGAGAGGGAGCCCCCAGTGCCCTCCCTGCAGGGGCCAGGGGGGCCTTGGGATAAAACAGCACTGAGAGCTCTGCACCAAGCAGAGAAGGTGACGTTGTTCTTTAGGGCACTGATACACAGAGAGGGGTCTGGCATTTCGATGTACTGAAATGAATGTCGTACAGATTGCTCAGAACAGATCTGCATAGGCTGTTCCCTGTCCAGTACTGGAATGACCATGAAGACAAATTGGAAATCAAATGAGCAGGCATGTTGTGTTTCAGTGATTATGCCAGCATTTTAAAGCTGTGGTTACAGCACAGAACAAGGCACAGCACACGCCTTTAAAAGGAATTATGTGCAAAAGTGTGAAGCCTTTTCTGCAGCTGTTCCAAGAACTGAGCGCAAAGACTGTCTGTGGAAATGGGACAAACAGCCCTAAAATTATGTTCTACCTGGGAGAACTTTGTGCTTCCCTCATCCTCCCCTGCTGTGTCACTGGGTGGCCTCCAACACCATGGGGACTTGCGGAGAAACTAGGGCCCACCACAGCTGCTGAAACCAGCATCTGTGTGACCTGAGAAGTCAGGACTTGATGCCAAACAGCAGTTTGATCACCTGCTGCTCTTTGTCTCTAGGAATGAGATCAAACCTTTAGGTTCAACACAACCTTCTGCCTTCTCTCTTTTTTTTTGTGAGTTTCCTCCTTCTTTTCCCCTGCCATGATGCTGTGGCAGGGGTGTGAGAGTTGTTACCACTGCACATCCCCAGGAGAATGCAGGACCAGCTGCCTTGTGTCAAGGGCCGATGTTGTCAGGGCAGGTCCCAAGGTGAGCCGGGCACAGCAGGGGGAAATGAGGGAAACTTCACAGAATGCTGACCCACCACCATGCCCACAGGGCACTGCCACAGCTGCGTCCTGAGTGACCCACGGAGGGCACAGCAGTACCCTGGGCACACACAGGGCTCCAGGCAGGGGCACTGGGGGCAGGAGGGGATGGACAATACCTGTGTGCTAAGATAAGCATGGCCTCAACACAGGGTCACTGTCAGACAAGTCTGGCTGTGGCTGGATCCCTTGTTTCCCTCTTGAAGAGGAATGCATCGAGGTGCTGCCGTAACACAGCCTGTGAGCTGTGCAGGGATAGAAAAACACTGGTGAATTTGTCCTGAACGGTTCTGATACACTGAGAATCCTGGTCTCACTGGCTGCCTTTGATTCACTTTTCTTTCCCATCCATGGTGCTGCATCCTTCCCAGATAACTCCAGTGTCTAATCTGCCGGTTCTTTGTTTTCCTCTTTGTTTCCTCCCTGCTAGACATTGAAAGAGAGGTTCCTCCATCAGCTCTCTTGGCAAGGCTCCTTGCCTGTTCTCGGAACACCCACACCCGAGCAGCTTGTCTGTGGGTTTTCAACGAACTGCTGGGGAAGCTGCTTTGTGACAAAAGCATGATTAATGATTGCTTTTGCATGTTTCTTATAAATGAGATGCTCTGTCACTAAATAAATACACAAATAAATGGGCTGGGTGTAAAAGAACATGTTTTTCACCAAAAATGACATCCTTAGTTGTAAATTTTAACAGATGTCATGAAACCAAAGATATTATAATCTATTACAAAAAACCTTCGAAATTCTATTTTAATTAACTGGCAAAGCCATCAGAACTCTTGGAGAGAAAATGATATGTGCGTGTGTCTCAGGAATCTCCTGAATGTGATCAGGAGGCTGTGATTGGCATGGTTGGAGGATGAAGTGCCAGGGAATAGAAGTCAAGAGCGGGCGCTGCTGTTACAAAGCAGAGCTGATATTTAGCAAAGGAACTCTGGCATGGAAAGCAACTGAGAAAAAAATGATGCCTAAAAACCCATTTGTGCTCCAGCAGCAACAGGGGCAGGTGCTGCAGCTGAGCCAGCGCTTGGAGCCCCTCTGGAGCCAGGCTGGGAGAGCTGGGGTTGTCCAGCCTGGACCAGAGAAGGCTCTGGGGAGACCTCGGAGCCCCTTCCAGTGCCTAAGGGGGCTCCAAGAGAGCTGGAGAGGGGCTTTGAACAAGGGCTTGGAGTGACAGGACACAGGGTATGTCTTCCCACTGCCAGAGGGCAGGGATGGATGGGATATTGGGAAGGAACAGGTGCAGAGTGGGGTGGTGGGGGTGATGCAGGGTGCAGTGTCCCCCGCCCAGCTGCCTGCTCCTGCCCTGCACTGGGGACTGCGGATGGAACCCCTCAGGGCTGTTGCAGGAATAAATTCTGTTGAGCTGCTTCAGAAACAGCATCTTCCCAGCCCAAAGCCCAGCTGGCTGCCAGAGGCAGAAGACAGCAGGAAAAGGAAGCAAGCACCACAGCTGTGGCATCAGAGCGGAGGCTCTGACCTCCTTTGGAACCTGTGATCCTCACACCTTCAGGCCTGACACGTGGGGGAAACGCCACCTCACTCCAGCCACTGGGAAATGCCAGGAGAGAAGCTGCCCCTGGGAAGCCCTGGGAGAGCCCTTGGCTCGGGAAGACGCCAGGAGAGACCTGTCGGTGCTGGCAGCCCCCGGGGCCGCCGAGGTGCGGGGCAGGCGCGGGGCAGCCCCAGCACCGAGCGCTGCCTGGGCGTGCTCTGCCTCTGCTTCCAAGCGCGGGTTCCATCTACTGCCCCCGTCTGACTTGGGTTTTCCCAATGAGGCCTTCAGTGCATTTTACTCCTAATGTTTCCCCCTTGTGTTAGAAAATATGCCTTTTGGAGATGATCACATCTACTGAATGACTGTGTCAGCTGCTTAGCCGGGAAGTGAAGTGCCTAGAAAATGTGATTCTGCAGCTTTCCAGGGAAATGGTGGGAAGTCCCTCCTTCCTGGATTGAGGCCACCCTCAAGAAGATGCCCAGGTTTTAGCCCTGGATTTATCTCAACAACAGTCATTCCAAAGCTTCCCAGGGTTTTGGTACTTAACAATAAATATTTCTAATGCAACTTCAGAGCACCCAAAGTAAACACGTCGAGCTTGGCAGGCAGCTCGGAGAAACCTGCTCTGTTCAATCATTAGGTCAAACTGAATAAATTTCCACCTTCTCCAAAGAAAATTGTGAGGGAGTGTTAAGGCTGAAGTGATTTTAACTTGCTTGACAGGGAAGCTTTAGTCACATCAAGCAACAATGAGCAGTTGAAAGATGCAATTTGGTTATAAAAGGACTACAGCAAGTACATGTTCAAAGATAAAATAATTCTTGCTATTCACCACACCATAATATTTAAATATTATGGCATTTATATTACTTATGGCATTTATATAGTAAGACTCATTTCTAGAGTCAGCTGATGGCTCTGAAACTTAGTCCCCACTCAGCCTGTCAGATCCTTGAATTTCCCAGGAAGAACTGTGCAGGGAACTGTGTTCTCTGGCAGAGCTGTCACTCCGCTCTGGAGCCATAAGTGGCAGTAAATGGAGCTCTGGTGATGGGGGGGTGGCTGCAGGGTGTTTGGAAAGGAAAGGACTATTTTGTATCTGTTTAGAGACTTTTGTCTGTTTATTGGTGTGTGTCTGCCAGCAGCCAGGTGATGGGCCTCAGAAAAAAGTGTTGTTCAAGGAAAATACTGGTTCGGGGGGGAATAACTGAATCAAAAGTTCTGGGAACCCTCGGCTGTTCTTAGACATCGAAATATATCTGCTGCTAAGAGCAAAGCAATTTTTTCTGATTCCAAAATCCCAGTTTGAGAGATGCTAAATCATCCTCCGGCTTAACACAACAGTCTCTTGGCAACTGCAGATGCTTATCTTGAAAGATTCGCTTTAACAACAGATTGAATTCTCAGAAAAGAGGCCAAACATAAAGATGTTAGAAATCAAAGTGAAAATCCAAAAGGATTTTGAGGCTTGATTTGGTTAAGCATCCAAATGTTTGGATATTTATTTGAAACTTATTCAAGCTGCTTAAATCTAAAACAGGGTGATAGGCTCCATCGCTGCTCAGTGACGGGAGTCCTGGCACATGCAGTTCCGAATTGACCTTTTGGGCTGCCAAATTCTATTGCATTTTCATGTCTAATTTACTGTCCAACCCAGCCCCAAGGTCTCCAGCTTTACTGCTTTTCTAAGTTTCCATTTCCTGTCCAATATGTGCTTTTCCCCCACACTTAATAGGTTTCATTTTCCCCCCGTTAAGTCTCATCTTATTACTCACAAGTTTAGGGAGTGATACAGGAGCTCAGACTGACAATCCATCCCTTTTGTTATTCTTTCTTCTATGATTTGCCAGGCTCAGATGCTTCAGAAGACACAGGAATACACAGAAATGGATCATCATGGAGACCTTTATCCATAGCAAAAACTCTTAGTGTGTTTCTGTGCTACTTCAGAGGGGGGTATATCCTTTTCCATAAAACCCAGCTGAAATAAGTGTTCCACTTCTGCACCAATCTACATATCCATGTTTTTCTGAATCCTGTTAAATATTTGCTCGCAGCAATATCCATTAGCAATGAGTTCTATGGGTTTATTCTGGAGATTTTTTGGGAGTCTGTGTCCACAGTGGTACTTCCTCTGATGATACTGGTATGATTAATCTTCTTTGCTGGTTTGCTAATTTCCCAAAGAGGTGTCACTTGTGATTGTTGTTAATGTGGAGTCACTTCCTCTGGAGTGCCAGGAGGCTACTGTGCAATGTGAGTTACAGTGCATGTCCTCGCTTGAGTTTTAAAGTGTGTTTGTATGAAGTATATTTTAAAATGCATTTCAAAGTCTATTGCAAAGGATGGGGAGCTTGGGCGGCTCCTTCCCAGGGGTGGGGGTCTGGGGTGGGGGTCCCCGTGCTGCTGACCCCTCCTCCCCCGCACGGGGGCTGGTGGGTGCCTGTGGGTGCCGTGGGGTTGGTCCTGGTGGCCGGGCAGGGGCTGGACCAGGCCCGGGTGAGCAGTGGGAGCCCCGCTCCAGGCTGGGGCTTGGGTGCCAGAGTCAGCCCCCGAGGCTGGAGTTTCCTGGGACTTTGGCTCTTCCCTCTATTTCTGTGCTTCAGCCTTTGAGCCTTGCCAGCCCTGCTGGGCTGCTGGGACCTTTGCAAAGGTTCCCGGCAGCACTTCCCGGCTCCCACTCGCCTTCCTTCTCTGTCTTGAGTGCTTTTGATCCGTGCATGGGATTTACTGGTTTAATTAATCTAATCTCTGCAGTATCATCCTGCTAACTGAAATAATTCCTGACAATGTTTTGTTGATCCCTGTGACTGCCGAATGCCAGCGAAGTGATGTGGCAGCATACGGCAGAATTTCTTATCTGTGATGGTTCAGTTCAGCATTTTAGAGGTTTTTTTCAAGTACTCTTTCTTTTAATCAGTTGTCTACTTGCTAGGAGATTAGGCTGGTTTTGTGTGTTTCTCCTTTGATAAAACTATAGGATTTAATGTTCTGTGGAATCCTGTTGTGTTCCCACAGACTTTTGCAGGAGCAAACTTCACACACAAAATCACTGGGCGTTGCTGCAGCGAAAGGCAGTGGTGGGGTGCACAGGCTTCTTCTGAAGTATTAAGAGTTGTTTATTTTTAAATGCTTGCAGAAAGGATAATGCTCTTTAATTCAGTACCTGTCTAGATCAATCCAGGACTGCTGCCAGCAATGGCAATGCCACGATTTCAGCCCCTCAGTGGTTATACCAGTGGTGACATTACATCAGTGGTGTCTCCTCACCAGCGAGGTGGGAGCTGCAGTGATGATCCTGCCTTCCATGCATGTGCTGGAGCATTTGGACCTCAGTGCTTGGTACTTACAGGAGGTTTTTATGGTACAGACTCAGCAGTTTGCACAGTTTGGTGAGTTGGCTTGGAGTAAAAAGTGTAACCCCAGGCTAGATCCATGAGTCTGTTTTGGGTGTTCTTCTTCAGGTCTATCAAACTTCAAAGCATCTGCAATACAAACATTGATCTTGTTTGGGTTATTCCACTTGTTCTTTCTCTTGGCTGCATCACCCCAGTCCTGTTTGTTCCTTCGACTCCCAGACCAAGGGCCTGGCCCCATCCCTCATGGAGCCCTTGGCCTCTGAGCCGATGATTTTCCTGGCCCTGCTGATGGTGATTTTCCCCTGAGCACAGCAGCCCCCGGTGTGAAACACGGTGCTCCTCACACGGTAACAGAGATCTGTTCTGGGGCTGTCGGGGGATGTTGTGCTGTACCTGCACACCTGTGGCTTTGCTTCCCCTTGTGCTGGTCACGGAGGGGTTGTTTGTGTTGGTGACAAAAGAGCCAGTCATAAATTTACTGCCATTTGATTTAGTCCTCATTGCAAAGCAGAGACTCAGTCTGCATGTTTTTAGTACCATTTTCTCCCAAGGCTGGGCCCGTTTTATCCTACATCTGCTCTCCAGGATGCGCAGGAGGCCCCACAGCACTATCTGAGACGCTGTGTGGCAGAAACTGCCTCAAGAGAATTTTCTTCCATGCTTTATCCTAAAATGCCTGTACAACTGCTCAACATTCTCCCTCCAGTTACTAAAAGAAGCTTGTGCTCATGTGGTGTCCTGTGAGTGTGACTTGATGCACAGACCGACTGGCAAATACACTGGGGTAAAGCAGATTGCTGCCCTTGAGAAGACCTCAACTGTGTGGCAATTTGGTTTGTTTTCCAGAGAAAAATTATAATTTCTGAGATATGAATTAACAGTTGGATGCTGGCTCTCCCTTTTGGCAGCTTGCTCACTTGAAATCCCAGTCAGATAGCACAGGACAGGGGGTTGGACTGCAACTCCTGGTCCAGGTTCCCTCTTAAATTTAATTTTTCTGAACATCACCAGAAATTATGTTTCTTGTGCTCACTAATTCCTTTATTTTTACAGTAAAGATAACTCAGAGTAGCTGAGCCACTGCTTTTATCTCGGACATGGTCCACCCAGACAGTCACAATCTCCTCCCTCCAAATGCAGCTGGGACCAACGCCAGCTGTTTTGGTTACCGTGGTTTGTAAGCAATGGATCGAATAACTGGGCAGTGCTTTGCTTTGGACCATTAATCCGTGGCTGCTTTTTCACTGGGTGCCACGAGCTTACACTGGTACCTTTGTCTGTATTTCCATGAGTAGCTTAGAAGTCAAACAGGAGCTGAACACGATGATCCTCGTGGGCCCCTTCCAACTCAGGGTGTTCTGTGCTTTGTGATTCTAGTTTTGAATCACACAAATTCAAAGTTCTTCTGAAATTATTGTCTTGTTTTCTCCTCACCAGTAGAACTGGCCAGAAAATAGAGTAAAAGTGCTGTTTGAGGCTGCAGCTGTGTCCTGCCAGAGCAGGGTTGCGGTGCCGGGGCCTGGGTGGGCAGGAGGGGGAGGAAGGAGGTTTGTGCTGGAGGAGTGATCAGTGCCATGTGGGCACACCCAGCGCTGGGAGCACATCCCTGATCCTGGGCACAACAACAGGAGAGCCGATACCAGACTTGATTAACGAAAAATTAATTAGAATGCATTCTAATTAGTGTCAATCAACTTGTGGTATGGAGAATAGGACCAGTACATGAGATTGACTTTTTTTTAACGAGATGACAAATGTGGTAGATGAGGAGGCTGCTGATGCACCGGCTGTGTGCGTGGTGTTTGCCAGGCACCGAGAAGCTCTGAGGGGTCAGTCTGCTGAGCTCAGGAATGGGATGGGCGGGAGTGGTTTGTTCTGTGGGTACGAGCACAAGGAGCAGAACTTTGACAGCAGAGAGCTGTTCATCTGAGTGGACAAGCACATAAGGAGATCTAAAGCTTGAAGCTGTGATAAATGTACATTTTGAGTATGGTGAGTGCCATTTGGGAGCTGGAGCATCCCACTGGAGCGGCTGCTTGGCGCCTCATTGCCAAAGCAGCTCAGTGGAGCTTGACCTGTGGTGTCTGAAAGGGTGCTCTACTTGGAAAGGAACTAATCCCGTGAAGGTTTATGTCCCAGCCACAAAGGATGCTCACAGCAGCCCGTCCTGGCTGTGCACCCGCGACTCCGTGCTCCGGTTGTCATTGCTGGAAGCGGGATCAGGCACCGGTCCGGAGGGGTGCAGTGTCCCAGCCAAGAGGGGTGCAGTGTCCCGGTCGGGAGGGGTGCAGTGTCCCAGCCCGGAGGGGTGCAGTGTCCCAGCCAGGAGGGGTGCAGTGTCCCA
>VZRQ01008531.1:325492-339363 GCA_013397975.1 Machaerirhynchus nigripectus
TCCTCTCCTCTCCTCTCCTCTCCTCTCCATCCTTTGCTGCAATATTTCCTTCCCAGTGGTGCTGAAAGAAGGACTTGCTTACTGAGTGTGTTTTAGCTCATTACAGAAATAAAGGACTGCATGAAAAAGATTACATGCTATGGAATCCCAGCAGAATTCCTGATAAAGTCAGTGTTTGTATTAGATTTTTCTCTTTTTTTCTCACATCTTTAGATTGTGACAGATGCACATAACAAAGAAAATTGAGGATCATATACTGCATCTCTCTCTGCTTGTATTTTAATAAGGTTTTGAATGTCATTAAGCCCAAACCCCTCAAATCTTGAGCTGCAGTAGAGGCTGCGATCAGCTGCTTTTGAAATCATAAATCTGCAAAGTACAGCTGGGGAAGCAGCATTTGAAATGGGAAAATATTGTGCCTGTAGGACTAATTATGCTTTTGCAAACTTTATCAAAGTGTTGCTGCTTATTCACAGTTAGCAGCACAAGGAGGGGGTAATGAATGGCTCTGACTCGTGCACACAAACACCCATTTTCTGGGGAAAGGGACAATTAAGGGCTTCTAATGAATTTTGGCTGTTCCAATCCCTCTGCCAGGACAATGGAGAATTAGAGACACCGTAAATGTGAAGGATGCTTGAATCCCATTCCCCAAATTCACCAGACCCCTCTCTGGTTCCTGTGGGGCAGGCTCAGAGTTCACTGATAACCCTGGAAACGTGATGCTGCTGCCACAAGGTTTTCTAAGGAATGAGAATCCAGAGTGCATATTTCCAAAGTTCCCTCTTCTTCTGCCTTTGTAGGGAAAAACCCCTTCAAACACATTCCTTTGACACGTGTGAGGTTTTCCTCAGGTGTGAGAAGTGCGGTGCCTCTCTCAGCAGGTTCCTGCAGGAAGGTAAAATACTGGAATTATTAAAACTGCTGAGTCAAGGCAGAACAACACGAGGAGAACGTCACGGATCAGCACGGCAGCCCTTGGAAGAACACCTACATTTGGAGCTATTTTTCTTTCCCAATAAAGGTGAAGATGTAAAAAAGCCTTTTTCTGTTTCCTTGTCTGTGTCTCTGATCTCAGCCAGTGCAATCAGCCGGCAGTGGGGGTCCAGATCCTATATGAATAGGAATAATCTGGGATTTATTGATGCTCTTGTCATTTACTTAGGTTTTTTGTGGGTGAGATTTCTCCTCTTGCCTTCTTGATCCCACCTTTTCCTTTTTACATTGGGACAGTTTTTCCCTGTGTCCATGGATAAACCACCCTGGGGTGTATCACGCCTTGGTTGTTCCTGGAGACCAGGATTGTTGCCAAATCCTGCTGAAGCTGCCCCCAGCCCAGCGTGTGGTGCAGCCATGGGGAACCCTCAGGGGGCCTGGCATGGGGAGCACGGGGCTGTGGGCACTTGTGACCCCCACAGGGTGTGGGGTCACCCCTCGGCCAAGACAGGCTCTTCCCCTTGGCCCGGCAGGAGCTTCCGAATCACCATTCCCCCCAGACTTGGAATGCCAGGTCAGCTGCAGCTCCTCCCTGCCCTGCCCCAGCTGGCCCCGGTGCCAAGGCTGCTTCAGCACATGGTGTCCAGAAAGCTGAGACAAAGAAAGCAGGTTTTTATTCATACGCTCACGAGCGTTGTGATTTGACACTGCTCAGATGGAGGTCACAAGCTGTGCCCAGCTAAAGTGAGAAAACTGTGCTGGCAAATGCTTTAAAAAGCTTGAAACTACTAAATTAGAGAGAGAAGATCCTCAAGAGAGGACAGTAATATCTTTATTATTTCCTCACTTAACTGTTTTGTCACCTCTTGCACAGACGTGGTTGCAAATTAACTCTCACACTTCTCAAGGCTATGGAAGCTTTTTGACTTAGAAACATCTTTTATCATGAACATTTATCATACCAGATTACTTCAGCCAGTGTTATCTGTAAGTATGAAGAGAAACCCCTCAGCAAGAGGGAGGCAGGGATGCCTGGATGCCTGGGGAGCAGGCTTGGGCTCTGTGCTGCCCACTCGTGCCTGTGCCCAGCCCAGAGCATGGGCTGCTCTTGCAGGAGGCCTGGGAGGGGTGGCAGGAGGCTGAGCTGATAGAGCCACGGTTTTCCAATTGATTTACCACCACGGCACCGCTCAGTCCCCAGCACTGTCTCACAAGAGAAGGTGGTGCCAGAGGTGAGGCAGATCCTGTCAGAGAGGAGCCATTTACCTCTGGGCTGCAGCTTTAGGGGAGAGATGAAGTAATGAACTTTTCTGGGAGCTTTCCAAGCACCGTGACACCGGAAAAGGCCCTGGAGCAGGAGCTGGCGGGGGTCAGGGGTGCTGGGTGGTGATCGCCTGCCACCCTGTGGGGCAGAGCATTGGCAGCACCAGTGGCTTTCACCCTGGCTCCAGTGCCCGGAGCTGTCTCCTGAGGAGGTGACAGGGAACAGGAGGATCCATGAGGAATAAACTGGAGCACTTATGGCCAGAATAAATACACCAGAACTATCCACTGCAGGTGGTGTGTTTGCCTCCTCCCTGCTCTCTCTGGGAGGGGAGCAGAAATGAGCTTGGGTCTGAAGCAGTGACAACGGGAGCCAAAGGCAGTCACAGCCACTCTCCCACCAGGAAATGCTATGGTTGGACCTGAGGATCTTGGAGGTCATTTCCAACCTTAATGAGTCTATGCTCCAAGGACTCTATTGCAGCTGTAATTGAGGTTGTAAAAGGTGAGAGAGCACGTGGGGTGTTCTGCAGGAGGATGGCACGGAAGGGAAGAGCTGTTTGCTGTGGACTGACAGTGTCCAGGTTTGCTGAGGGGACTGCAGGTAAGGATGTGACCCAGGGATGCTGAGTAAGTGCCACGTTCTTCTGGAAGCTCCAGCGTGTGAAAAAGCCCCGGCTCTGAGCTGCAGGGTTAGGAAAGGATGCGCAGTGCAATCTGTCACGTGGATGGGAATAGTTACAGGAATGGAGAAGGCAGCAGACAAACACCCATGGATCGTCTCTAGGGGAAGAAGAGGGGACAAATAAGAAAATGAAAGAGTTTGAAGAAGGGAGGGAATGGAACACAGCAATGTTCCTTCTGCTCCTTCCCCTGTCCCTGGTGTGGTCAGGAAGAGTACACCCCTGGGCTGCAGCACGAGTTCTTCCTCTTTTGGAAGCAGCTGAAGTATTGCTTAGGCGGGTGCAATCTTATTCTTAGTGATGTCAACAAAGAGCATCATTACAGCCAGCTCAGCGGGGAGCAGTGGCTTTGATGTCACACGGGCGTAACTTTGGGATTCAGACAGATCCTTGTGACTGCCAGCAAGTGCTGTGTGAGCTTGGCTTCGTAGGAAAGGAGGGAGAGAGGGGAGAGGAGCTCAGATTGCAGTTTGTAAAGCTGATTACACGATAGAAGTGTGCCAATCCATCCCAGGGACAGCGTCCTGGCAGCTTTTCATCTGCACAACTAACTGCAGCTACCAGATGCGTGTGACTCCCTCGGGGAGCAGAGGGGCTGTGTGTGAGCACTGATGCAGCTCCTTCGAGCTGCCCCAGCCTGGCACTGCCACTGCTGCTCGTACCCCTGCAGCTGCAGCGAGTTACGGAGTCGGAGACATCTCCGGGTTCAAAGCAGATCTCCTAAGAGGAGGATGTGACAAAGTTCAAGTAGAAAGCTGATCACCTCGCAGGAGCTCAGAGATATATCTCAATAGCTGCAAGGCCATGTAGGACACAGGATTTGGTCTTGTGCTTTAAATCGATATCCTGATGCTGAATATGGGCCAGCTTCACTTAAAGTCTTTCTTTTAAATGCCATCTCATGTTTAACTACTGAGCTCAGCTCACAGTGGTTTGACTCTTTTTGAAGTGCAGCAGCTGGCCATGGACTCTGCAAGCACGGCTGTTTGAGAACCAGGCTAAGGAAACACCGGTGGGAAATGGATAAAACATCTGCTATTTCCACAGGCAGCAAGAGCACTGCTGTGCGTGCAGTGTCCCCGTGAGCGCACGCTGCAGACATGGCTGGGGCAGCTCAGGGGGTGCCAACACCCCTCGCCTCCGCAGAAGGGCTGGATGTGGAGCAGACATATGGGACTCTCAGCATTTCTCCTCCCAGAGCTCTGTCCCAGCCTGTGGACAGCCCACCGTGAGTGTAACCTGGGCAGCCAAGGAGCAACAGATCAGGAGCGAGTCCTGGAAAGAGCGGCTGGAATGAGGTTGTGCTGCAGTGAGGGGATGTGCTGGGCGTCCGAGCTTCCCGGTGTGGGGGAAGGAGAATGCATTTCTCTGATTATAGACACAGGGCTTTATGATTATAACTGTATAAAACCAATCTCTTGTGTGCTTCAGGGGCTCAGCCTGAGAACATTATTCATAAAATATCCAGTTTATAAAATCATGACTCAATTTGTATGCACTGATGTCTTTCAGGAACTGGCCCTGCAAGAGGCCACGCTCCATCCAAAGTCCGCTGCACATAATGGAAAAACTCCTGTTTATTTCCATAGGCTTTGGATTGGGTCCTTAGAAAGCAATTTGGGCGGTGAGGTGAGAAGTTTGGGATGACCAGCGTATCAATAACACGAGCATCGAGCTCGAGTCTTTTCACTTCAGTTCACAGACAGAATTCCAGTCCAAGTGAGAACAGACGGCCTCCTGTGCACTGCCGAGGCGGAGGCAGGTACCAAAAGGTGCATTTGAAAATGGATCTTTTCCATGCATTTCTCTAGTGTGTTATTTTTGTATATTGATTCTTAATTTCGTTGCGGATTCTGATTTTAGTTGCTGTTCTGAGATGATGCTCTGGCTGTACCAACACCTGTTAGACCCAAATTTTAATGTGATTCAGATGGGGGGGCCGGGGAGGAGGGCACTTTCTGCTCTACTGACCCAGCCTCGTGGTTGCTGGGAGAAGCCAGTGCAGCAGAGTGGATTTGTCCCAGAACTTTATGAAAGGCCCTTGTGACAGTAGGGTCCAAGTTCCTTTTTTCCTCTCAATATTTATTTCTCCAGCTCAGTATTCATGGAGAAAACCTGGACACTGGGGACTGCAGAGCAGCCGTGACCCTTCTGAGGGGCACGGGGGATGAGCCTCACGTTCCTGGCACAGCAGAGCCGTGCCTTCCTCGAGCCCATCCCCATCAACACCAGCATCTCCTGCGTGGTGGAACTTACCTGGGGAGGAGACGCGTGTCTCACTGAGGGCATCAGCAGCTTCGTGCTTCACGTGTTGTTGGCATGGCTTTCTTATGAAATGTCAGTTGTAAAATGGCATTTTGGGCAAAATCACCAAAACTTGCATTCAGCATTGCCTTGAAAGAGCAATGGATGGCTGAATCATAGAACCCTAGAATGGTTTGGGTTGGAAGGGACCTTAAAGATTATTTCTAATACTTTTTACTGTTGGTCAGAAATTTTGTCCTACAGAAAAGTCATGCTGTTGTCATTGCCTTGGAGCTCAGTAAAACAGGACAGGATGATTTCCCTGGTCAGGTGTGATTGCTGCTCTGGGAGTGCTTGGTGAGGCCAGGAGAGAAATGAGAAGAATATGAGTATCAGTTACAGAAGGGATGATACTGGACTCCTGTGGCATTTTCTTATGGTAATAAGCACCCAGGAGGATATTAAAAATGTCATTTGTGCTCTAAAAGTAATAATAATTGAAATAGATTCCGGCATCTTTTATAACAAAAGAGCCAACAATTATTACTGGGCATATTTTAAAAGAAAACAAACACATTCAATAATTAGTTAAGTGAATTGCCAATATGCTGATGCTGCTGAAATTAATCTGAAAAATATGAGGTTAGCAACGTGGTTTTGCACAATTATAGCTGGAGATAGCATTAGGAGGAGGACTGGGATGTGTTTTGCTGGAAAGCAGACTCACTCGGGAGTCTGGTCTGTGGCACTGGGTCCTGCAGGACCCTGGTGCCCGGGGACCTGGCCGGGGCACGGAGCTCTCCTCTGCAAAGGGAGCTTGGGAAAGGGGCTGGGGTGGTCCTCCCCGCCGGCTGGGGGCTGTGAGGGCTCCTGCCACACGGGCACTGGGCTGGGCTGGTGGTGCCAGCATGGCCAGAGAGCTGAGCTCCACGGCTGGGCCCCGAGCTTAGCCGGCATCAGGCTCTGTGAGCCATGCCCTTTCTATTGACGGCTGTAAAGTTAGTACTGCAGAAGCAGGCTGAGCTATGGATTTATTGTAATTCCTGTTTTTACAACTACAGAGGTACAAATCTAATGTGTATTTCGAAAAATTTTCTCCTTGTATGGGAACAGTGAGTCAGGAGGCCGCATTTAGCCAGGAGCCTCTGCTCTGAGCCTGCAGAATCCTGTTGGGGACAGGCTTTTACTGGGCCTGATAACTCAGAGATAAGTCCTTTCTTTTCCCCCAAACAGGCAGGAAAGCCTGTGACCCAAGCCCAGCACTGACCAAGCTGTGCTCTCAGGGGGTTTCACACAAAGGAAAATGTCTGCTGAAAACGTGTTCTGCCCCACTTGCCTGGCTCTGAACTTGTCCCTAAGAGCACCAAAACCTGAGATCAGGTCCATCATAAAGCACCCGTTGTGTGTGCTCCTAGTGTGAAAAGAAACACAAATGTTTTGAAATGGATGTTTCTTGCTGCAGCCTTGGTGACTGCTGCGTCAGCATTGCTTCCTCACCTCCCTGCTTTCACAAAGCAACAGTTTCCTGAGCGTTACCGCTGAGTCTGAACCTTCAGATGTTTGAAATCCTGCCCACAAGTTTGGCAAGGCTGAATTAGAGGCGCTGGGACATCCCTGGGGAAGCAGCAGGGCTTGGGAAGCAGCAGTGTGTGAGAGCAGCACCTCCGTGAGGAGCCTGCGGGAGGAAGGGCCCCGAACAGTGCACAGAGCAGTCGTGGATGGACGGGGAACCTGGGAACCACAGGCCTATGGCAGGTGAAGCTCCTGCAAGGGCAGCAAGTCAGGGAGCGCTGGTGCTCCGGCCGCGAGGGTTCTTCTCTCCCCGTGGTTCACAAACTGCCATAAGGCAAATCCCCCGCTCTGGAGATGCAGAAAATCCATAAGGCAAATCCCCCGCTCTGGAGATGCAGCTGGAGAAAAAGGCAGCTTCTGGAAATGAGGACATTTCAGCAGGACAGCCCGGGTGAATGCAGTCACAGGGAACACGACTCTCTGATGCTGCCACTGCTTGCTTTTTTCACCCTGGGTTAAATAAAGCACTGACGTGCTTGGAGCCTGGCAGCAGAGAGCTTTCCCAGGTACCACTGTGCTCCTAATTGTGTTTTTTGTTTTTATTCATTGTCAGCAAGTTGTCTCAAGAGAGTTTTATCTTCTGCTATTCTTCCCTCGCACCCGTTGGGAGAATCCCTCACTGAGATGCCCAGAGCCGAGCTGAGGGCTCATTCTGCTGCCCTCTCCAGCCACGGGGCCTCACACACACTGCTGCTCCCCGTCTCCCTGCACAAACGATGAGACACATAAACCCATTTGCTGCTGTAAGTCTGAAATCATAACCATCAGTTCTGCCTGGCACTCAGAGCAAACAAAATGTCTTTATTGCGACTTATCCAGCCACACCACTTGTCAGTTTTATGAGTTTTTAAAATAACATCTAATGTTAACTTGGCAATGAATCTGTCTTAAGACACACAACCCACTCACATTTTAGTTCCTCTCATAAAGAAAAATATGTATGAACGCTATTGGAAAGCATGGATCAAACTTTTTAGTATCCCATAGAGTACAAAGAAGTGGGAGCAGGAGGAACTAAAGGGTGGTGGAATGCCAGGCAGGTGTTCCTCTGGGCTACAGCATCCAACAAGTATTTCATCTTGATCCAGCTGCACAGTAAATGGGAACAAACACCCCATTGTGGAGAGCTTTTCTATTTAGTTTCACCATGTTTATTGTAGAGAACGGGGATTGTTTGCCTCGAAAAGCAGGTTTAGGTCAGGTGGTTATGGTTTAACATTTATGTGATTTTTGGACCTTTATTGCACTGTTAGAACCTGATTCATGGATGACCTTCATGCATGAACCCAACTTAAGGCACACAAGTAGTCCTATTGGTCTGAATTTTAACACTGATTACAGTGGGGTGAGGTGCTCGTCAGTGTGACTAAAAGTAACCTGCAGTGTGCCCTCATTGCTCTCGAACGCAAGAACGGGATTCCAATTGCCTCTTGCTGGAAAAATCGTGACGTGATATGGGTTTTAACCACTTGTGAATAAACTGAAGTTCAATGGATTTATTTTGTTCTTACTCACACATCCACAAAAAAACCCCGTATTTTTGTGTTTCTGCAGCTGAGAATGTCAGCGGTTCAGCTTAATTCTCTCCTTGAACACCAGATTTCTGGAGTGGGTCCAACACCCACTCC
Source organism: Machaerirhynchus nigripectus (assembly GCA_013397975.1). Lineage (NCBI taxonomy): Eukaryota > Metazoa > Chordata > Aves > Passeriformes > Dicruridae > Machaerirhynchus > Machaerirhynchus nigripectus. The sequence continues at coordinate 333,819 of VZRQ01008531.1, forward strand.
TGATGATTTTTCTCTCCATGGCTGCCCACATTGTCATTCACACCGACGACGCGTTAACCTCTCACTTCAGAAGAGATTCTTCTGTAGCACCGAGTCTGATTAGTTGTGACACAAACTATGTTATCTATATAATTAAGTGCCCTTGTGGGTTAGCCCGCATTGGGAAGATGCTGTGACCCTTAATGAGGGGAACAGACAAGCAGAGGAGCCTGGCCCGAGGGGAAGGCGAAGTCTCCCACGTCTGCCTGCTTTCATCCAGCTGAAGATGCCAACAGTGCACAGGAATTTACCTTTCCAAAGTGCTCTGCAAACATTAATCATTCCTGCAGCCCCTCAGGAAGACATGAACTGGGAGATGTCATGGTGCTCCTGCCCAAGTTCACTGCGGTGTGCTGGACTAATCCTAATCCTAAACCTTAAAGCTCATCTCATTCCACCCCTTGCTGTGGGCAGGGACACCTTTTACTAGACCAGGTTGCTCCAAGCCCCATCCAGCCTGGCCTTGACCTTGGTCACTCCTCTGAAATCTAAACAGGGAATCTTTTCTTTGGCCGGAGGGGTCAGCAGTGCTGGGACCGTGCTGGGACACTGCTGAGCATGAAACTGGGGAGGAAATCCTTGTTTTGAACACTGCTCCAGCCTTGAGTCATATTTGCGAGGCTTTCATGCCTGAGTGTTTGGAGGACGGGAATACAAAGCAGGGTAAACACAGCTGAAGCAAATTCATTAAACATTAACACAAATATTTGCAGAGATTTTGGTTCACAGCCTTTACAGATTTCCAGAATTACAGCAGTGCAACGTGGGCACGTGCTCAGCCAGCAATGGCGAGACAAAGGAAATCAGCATGAGCACTGAAGGGACACACGAGGGTGGCAGGAGGTGACTTCTGAAGCCACTATGGACACCTTGTCCTGCTCCTCCCTGGGGAACAGCCCCCCAGCAATGTGTCACCCCTCCTCAACCCTCAGCTTGTTGTTCACTGCAAACAGGAGACCCTCAGAGCAGCCCAGGAGCAATCTGCCACGTGGGGAGTTCATCTGCTGAAGCTTAGAACAGAAGCTGGTGGAAGGAGAACTGCAGCAGGGCCCTGATGGGCAGGGCGTGGGACACAGAGGCTCCTGTGGGGCAGGAGCCCTGGCTGTCCTCCTCCCCAGGAAAGAGAGAGCTGGCAGACAGGGAGAGGCACGAGAGAGAGAGGGGAGCGTTACAGGGAAAAGAGGAAAGAGAAAATTTGCTGAAAATATGCAGATAAGTATAAATTGATTTGCCTAATCTTTAGGAATGGGATCAGCTGGGAATCAGCTGCTCAGTCATTTCAGCCAGCAGTTTGTCAGATGATTTCATTACTGCCCTGATGGAAGGACTAAAACCTCTGAGGCAGAAGAATGATGGCCAACAGTGACTCAACCATTCTGCTGAGGGTTTTCTCAGCTCCTAGTTGCTGGACTTGAAAACATCTGCGGGAATATTCAGACTGCCTCAAAATCTTGAAAAAGAGGTTGGGGGGCGGAGGAGATGGAGGGGGAAGCATCATACCCTGGCTCACCAAAATACCACCGAGGCAAAGTAGGATTTTGCATATTTTTGCACAAGCTAAAGTGAGGTGCAGTAGAGGCTGGAAGGAAGATAAACCCAGGCACTGCACATCTTCCTCCCTTTATCTCTGTGCCATGATACAGGGCTGGAGGATCAGTCGTGGCATTGCAAGAGATCCATGTCAACATTACAAGGCTGCCTTTGTCCCAGAGCAAGCGATGTCCATGTGTATAAAGAACTCATGTCACTCAATTTTTTAATGTATGTTCATCCTTAGAGCCCCTTCCAGTGCCTAAAGGGGCTCCAGGAGAGCTGAGGAGTGGTTTTGGACAAGGGCCTGGAATGATAGGACCAGAGGCAATGGGTTCCACTGCCAGAGGGCAGGGTCAGATGGGAGGTTGGGAAGGAATTGTTCCCTGGGAGGGTGGGCAGGCCCTGGCACAGGGTGCCCAGAGCAGCTGTGGCTGCCCCTGGATCCCTGGCAGTGCCCAAGACCAGGCTGGATGGGGCTTGGAGCAACTGGGACGGTGGGAGGTGTCCCCCCATGGCAGGGGTGGGATGGGATGGGCTTTGAGATGTGTTTTGGTCCCTTCAGCTGCGGCCTGGATCCGTCTCTGTCTGTGCAGTGTGTAGCTTTTGCCAGGCTGTGCTAAAGAAAGCCATTGCTAAGGCATTGCTCCTGCTTGGGGTAGAGGCTGGAGCTCTGCTGGCCTGCACAGGGACAGGAACTAACAGAAGTCACCTGGGCGTGTGAGGGAGGGGTGTTCTCAGAGCCTGTGATCAGATATTTCCCAAGCAAATCACACAAAACCAGAATTATGTATTCTATGATTCCATGCTTCTAAGAGAGATGCAAATTGAGACATAAGACTTCTCTCTGTAATATACAATAAAAATTCAATGGCTGGCAGTTGACATAAAGCTTATAAATATGTTTTCAAATAAGTACAACAGCCATGAGATCAGGAATCAGTAAGTCATAATGCATTTCAGCACAATACTGATGAACCCATTTTTGTGGCACATATGAAATAACGAGCTCATTTTAATTCTTTATAGATAACAGATAACAGCTTGAGAGGCATGTGCCGTGCCATTCACTTTTATGGCTCCATCTCCTCCACACTTGATACTCCCATGACATTGGGGTCGGGAGGAGAGGGTGGGTTGTGCATTCTTGCTTGCTTTCCTCCTCCTTGCCGCTATATAATGTGGCTATCATTAAAAATCCAACAAAATGAAGCAGCCATTTAGTGCATCAGAGTAGCAGCTGACTGATGTGGCCACAGATTATGTTGTTAGTAACTTTTCTGGAATTTATTTCATTTATCTCTGCTTTATATCTCTGCTGCTGCTCTCTAATCATCACTCCCACAAGGCATTGTGTTCCTATTGAGGCAGCAGCTAAATGAGCTGAGAATTAGATCTATATTACATCAGCAGTGGGCATTGCAGATATTACCAACACATTAAAAGAGAAATTCAAATGAAACAAACAGGAACATGTTCTTTCCTATTCCAGAAATTGATCCTGATTCCACAGCTGAGCAGTGTTCGGGAGGAAGAGATGAGCTTTGTCACAAACAAGCCGTTATATGAGATCATTAACTGAAATAGCATTACTGCCACTCTGTAATTTCATTTTTCTTTGCCCTTAGAAGTTTGACTGGGCTGGGAAGGGATGGATGCTTTGTTGTGGCAGCACTTTAAGGCTCTAAACTGCAGAAGCCTTGATTGTGCAGGGATTCTGCCTTTGCACATCAGGTGTGTGCCCTCCTGCCCTGGAGGAGCCCCTGTTCCTGGCACAGACACGGGGCTCTGTGTGCCCCTGCACTCGGGAGGTGATGAGGGAGCAGGGCACTGGCTCCCCCTTCCCCAAGGCACTTGCCAAGGGAATGGCCAGCGCAGCCACAGCCTCTGCTGAGCCCTGCTGCTCCTTGGCAGTTCTGCAAGACAATCTGGATTTTGAGAAATTATATTTATTCTGGTGGGTGACATTAACACTACCCTGTGCAAAATGTCCTACAATTTGGTTCAGTGATTAATTCTGCTCATTGCTTGAAATCCAAATAAACCCTGGAGGAGACATAAATTGGAGAACCAGTCAAAATTCTTTATTGTATTATTATTATTATATTGTAGCCGTGAGGTATGCAAGGGATTGGACAGGCTTCCTGCAGCTCTGACAATGAGACTCCTGCTCCCGAGGTTTGGAATTTCACGTCACTGTACTCTTTCAGAAGGGCTTGGTGATCCACTGGACTCAGCTGGGAATGACCAAACTAGAATGAAAGTGAAGGGCCAATCCTCAGCGCAGGGTGGTGAGGGAAATCAGCTTCACTGGTACAGCTGAATGTGCAAGACTTGAGACCTGATACATTCCAAAGTACAGCTGGCTGTACTGGCTGCAATCATAAAAATCACTCAAGTCAGCCCACTTCCAACCAGGAATTTGGGAGGTAATGTTAGCTCTGGATCTCACCTTGTACAGGGAAATGAGACTCAGAAAGTCCTGGTGTACGCCACGGCTGCAGCCTTGGAGGAGCAGCCTGTGCACTGCTCTCACCAGCTGCAGGGTATCGCTCTGTTCTGCTGGGAATATGCAACACGCTTGAGCAAAGATGTCTGGAAAAACAAATCTGGGATGCTTTTCTATAAATCATTACCGTACTGTAAGAAAAGTTACACTCAAAGTAAAGGTAACATGCAAAGTCTTCTGTTACGCTTGCTTTTCATTTGTGCAAGCGTTCACCTCACTTGCCTCAGCATCCGTAACCTTTTCCCTCTGCTAAAATAGCCTTTCCCTGTGTGGGGAAAGGGCTGGTGTGTCCAGCTGGGCTAAGTCTCTGCTCTGTTACTTTGGTTTTATACCTGAGAAATGCTTAGTTCGTTTTTTTTTTAAAGCAACCACGGTAGCTGCTCCCCTAACCAGGGAGGTCCTGCTTGACTGGAGGTTCAGAAATGGGATGCCCACCTGTGAGAAGGGCTGGAAGGAAGATCCAGAGCACTGCACTTGGATCACAACAACCCCAGGCAGTGCTCCAGGCTTGGGGCAGAGTGGATGGAAAGCTGCTCGGTGGAGAAGGACCTGGGGGTGCTGGTTGACAGCAGCTGAACATGTTGGGTTAGCAGCTGGGTTCAGTGTTGGGTTAGCAGCTGGGTTCAGTGTTGGGTTAGCAGCTGGGTTCAGTGACCTTAGAGGTCTTTTCCAACCTAATCATTCTATGATTCTATGATTCTACTTCCCCTTGATGCATAAAGAAGCTAATGGACCAGATCCTTCCTTCCACTGATCTATTCCATGGCTGACGTTGGTTTCAGAGGTTTGACAACTTGTCCTGGTAATTAGAATGACAGCTGAAATCAAAAGCAAGAGAAGTATTTACCTTTCTTTTGGTAGCATAATAAATGCAGAGATCCAGAGATGGTCAGGAACAAGTTTATGTCTCATAAAAGTGGTGGCAACCAACTTAAAACTACTCTTACGTTGCATGAAGAATAAATATCTCTTGAATTCACTGCTGAAAACTCTGATCTGGGTCATTATCAGTCTTCAACATTCATAATAAATACCAAGAATTTTCGCATAGCTGTGAAAAATACGGAAAATATTTAATAATATTTAAAATTAATTAATAGTAGTTCAGAGCATAAATTCTCATTTTATGACAGTAGCTTTGTTGTGCATTTTTTCTTTGTTAACCGACAGCTGAGGGGGTTTATCCCCTCCTTGTACCCCTTCACTGGACACTTCAGGGAACGGGTGCTGGAGCAGATGCGTTGGTTTTGCCTGTACAGCATGGAAATGGGGATGGTCTTGTGACGGTAAACTTGTGAAAAACAGAGCGATTAGGCTGCCCGTGCAGCCCGTGGGGCGGAATTCTGTGCGTGGCGCAGCCCGGAGCGAGCACAGCCGGCTGCCGCTGCCCGCCCGGTGCCGCGGGGCTCCCCACGCGCAGCGCCGCGCTGCCCGGGGCTTTCGGCTCCAGCTGCGGGCGGCCGGAGG
>VZRQ01008531.1:347284-371945 GCA_013397975.1 Machaerirhynchus nigripectus
CAGGGCAGGGAGAGCTCAGGGCAGTGAGAGCTCAGGGCAGTGAGAGCTCAGGGCAGGGAGAGCTCAGGGCAGTGAGAGCTCAGGGTAGTGAGAACCCAGGGCACATCTGCAGGTGGCTCTGGTCCTGCAGCTGAATCCGGTGTCTGGGTTGCAGCTCTGTAAGGTGTCAGGTTTGGACTCTGCTGCCTTAATAAGGCCCTTGATGAGAAGATTTCAAAGAAGATCAAAACCTAAGGAAGACGCTGATATTCAAAGTGGGCCGGTGTCTCCTCTTTCCTTTGTACCAAAAGGGGAAGGAAAAAAAAAAAAAAAAAGGAGAGAAGAGGGAAATGTAATTCTGTTTCATTTGTGTGTGCATGAACAAATTAGTTTCAGAAGCAATTTTACAGTAATTATGACCATCTCCAATGGATTAGATTTTCAGAAATATTCACTCTAATGTCATGATGAGAACTTCCACATCCTGATTTTTTTATTTGATGTTCTAACAATTTAAGGGTTCCAACAATTTTTGTGCATGACTAGACTAGAACAAAAACACATTTACGACTTCTGAGTTTTGTGACACTGAAAATTTTATGGTGAAGTGGTTTTGACCTTTGGAGGATATAAAAAATTCAATGGTAACATGATCTTTATCTCTCAGCACAGCATGTTATGGTCCGTAGTTTCAGCTCCTATTCCCTGATAAAGCAGTGTGTTTGATCTTTTATTCCTCCGAATACTTCAAGTGTATCATAATTATAAATTTATTTGGTAATCACTGCGATGGTGCTGATACAAGAATCCATTTAGCATTTCTGTGTCTGTGGTACTTCCTTCCACTGGGAATACACCCAAGTGAATCCACCAAGGTAAAGTACAAAGCTTTCTAAATTTCTTTTAAATTGAATTTAAGGTAAATAAACTTCAGGGAAGTTTGGTGAGTTTTGGGGAGTTGTGTATGAAAAATATCTATTGCCCTTTTTAAGAGTTTCTCTGTCCATTTTGAAGGGCTTTTGTGGCCAATTTTCAGTGCCAGCCCATCAGAATTGCTGCTTCCTGGGATGAGGCTTCATGCCACTTGTGTGGCTAAGGAGACTGGCTAAGGCAACAATTATAAATGATCCCTTTCACGTTCTGTGTGAAATCATCCATCACTGGACACTGCTAAGTCAGTCTGGTAACATTAAAACCGTGTTTAATAAAGCCAACATTTCAGGACCACTTGCAATACAGGGTCAGCAGCTGCCAAACACAATCAATCACTGGTTTACTGGGGAAGTGCAGAGAAAACAACAGCAGTAAGAGGAAGAACAAGCACGCAAAATAAAACATCATCTTATACAAACAAAGACCATTTACCTCCAGTTTCTGCTCCTCAAACATCTCCTGAAGATTTTCAGGACTATCTTGCAGGATGAAGCGCATAGACTGCTGAGGTGAACCCCAGGGGTGTAAGGAGGATATTTTCCTGAGACAAAGAAGTGCTGTAACTTCCCATCAGCAAAAACAGGAACGCACCTGGTGGGCCTCCTTCCCACAGTGGTCAGGAAGACGGAGACAGGTAGGTGGGGAGTTCTGCTGGAGGCTCTTCTGAAGCCTTCCTGGATCAAAGGCTGGGCACGGTCAGAGGGTGCAGGTGCATGTGTGTGCACACGTGTGTGCAAGCGTGTGCTGGGGGGGTTCAGTGTGGGATTTCCCTCAGCCCTACCCTATTCCTGTGCCAGAACACATCCATTGCCTGTTCTGAGCTGAGCAGCCAGTGAGTGATAACCCAGCTTCTGGCTGGGTGCAACGGGAAGCAAAGGCTTGTCTGCAAATTCTCCAGCAAGAATTTCTTCCTGGCAGGGGTGGGAAGGCCAGAACTGCAGCCCCTGTTTGCTGACGTGGGCAGAGTGAAGCCTTCTCCTCACCCTGGCAGGGGAACGGGAGCTGTGCTGGCTGCTGGAGGTGGCTCAGGAGTCACACCCAGGAATGTCTGAAGGGCTGCTGAGGCATCTGGACTGAGCTTAACCAGAACAGAGAGAGATTTTTAATCATGGGCTGTTTAATCTAGAGCTCAGAGGCAGACTGGGAGAGCAGTTCTGCCTGGCAGGGGCTGTGCAGGGCAGGTCTCGGAGCAGCCCCCGCAGCCAGGCCCATCCACCAAGGGCCTCCTGCTCTCACCAGGGATGAGCACTCTGGCATATCCCAGGAATGCTTTCATTTAAATGCATCTGGTAACCCAGCAAAGGGAAAATGGGAACGAGTTGGCAGGTGGCCTTTCAAATGAAAGGGCACATGGTAAACTATCTGTTTGCTGCTGTCGCACCCTGGAATACTAAAGGCCTCACACCGTATGCATATTCCTCTCCATTTTCCCATCGTTCTGTCCTTTTTATTGTTCATATTCCAAAAATTAAATATCATTTCAAACGGCATAGAGCAGTGAGGTGTGTTTGGGCTGGTTTATTGCAGTTGCAGATGTGTGTTCTACTTTTATCCATAGCAAAACAAAGCAAGGGTTGCAGCCTTAAGACTTCATGCCTTTGTGAAACATACAAATGAAAGTCTTTAAGCAGGGTGGGAAAACCAAATTAGTGCTAAGTCTTGAAGCAATTACCCCCAGGTACCATCCCTTCCTAACCACGACAAGCTGATGCCGAATGGTGCTTCCTTTAAATTTAAACATATCCTCTGATCTTACGAGCAGCCATGCCTAGACATGAAAAAGCATCAGACATCATCATTCATGTGTTAACGATTAATTATTTAGTTATTGGCTCAAAGCAAAGCCAGCACACCGGGACTTCAGCAGTTTGCATTCCTCAGGCTTGCAGCCGTGCGTGCAGGTTGTGTCCTCTGGGGGAAAAGGCACCTGAAAAAGCCCCGAGGTTCTCACGAGCTGCTCCTGCACGGGCTGGGCTCCCAGCAGGTCAGTCCTCATGGGGAAACCCGTCCTCGTGGGGAAATTAGGTGCTGATTCTTGTTAATAGCCTCTAGCCAGACCTTTTGCCCGGAGTAAGGCCAAAATACAGCAAAACCTCTTCTTTGAAATCCAGTTCTCCTGTATGTGCAACCAGTACTTCCCACTGCTGAACTCGACACGTGGTTTCACTCTTCTCTTTGGATTTGTTATGACAAATTTTAGCTGTTCAGTTTCAAATGTTCTCAGTGTCTACCTTGTACTAAACATTTTCTGTGTTTTGGCAGAAACAGAGAAATCTCTGTAAGGAAGTGCACACACACACACTCAACAAGCAATTAGGCTAAATTAGCGACCAGCTGACTGCGGATTAATGACCACTGTGCTGGAAGTGACCTGGGGCACCTCCTGACATCGCTGGAATTTTTTGGCATTTGAGTAACACAGAAGAGGTGCGAGTTGAACTCCATTTTGGAATATTTGTCTGGAATATTTGTGAACTTTGATTACTGATCAGAGGGTGGCTGCTCAGAGCTGGAAATGACAGGGCTGAGCTGTGGCGAGGAGCCGATAAGAAATGGCAGAAATGACATCACAAATGGTGGCCAGGGCTCCTCTGGCACGACCAGGTGATATCCATTTGCAAGTCGGGTCTGTAGCCAGTGAAAGCAAACGTGATGAGCTCAGTGTCCCTTGCTGCAGCAGCTGCTCGGCGAGGCCGACGGCTGCACTCGGGCCTGGTGCAGCCACAGGGCTCTGGCAACTTGGGAAAACAGAGTTTAGTCCGAGCAGGCACCCTGTGGGAAGCCATTGAATCTTGCTTTGTTGTCTTGGCTCACGATGATCACAGAACTGTGGAATGGTTTGTGTTGGAAGGGACTTGTAAGGGTCATCTGCTCCAACCCCCTCAATAATGAGCAGGACCCGTCCTGCTGGACCAGGCTGCTTGGAGCACGTTGGACCAATGCCTTCTCCAGAGCAAGTTTGTGCACTGGTTTACAGAAGGGTAATCTTTCCAAACTGAGATGCTGGTATTTGAGAGACATCTTTATTTTTCTTTTGGCAAGAGTGGGATATATTTCCAGCTCTTGGAAGCTTTTGCTTTTAAATAACAGAAATTAGTTTCTGGAAGAATCTGAATCAAAATCTCTTACTTTTATCCTTGTTCTTGAGCCAGTCCCGCCACAGTGCACCCAGCTGGGGTTTGAAAGGCAGGTGCTGGCCAAGGTGACCTCTCTGGGAGGACATGCACCAGGCTGTGCTGCTGGTGGGGAGAAATATTTGTACACGTGTTGTCTGCTGTGTAAATACATTTCAAGGGGTGATTTACTGCATGTAGCACTGTTGCAGTTAGACTTTTGAAAAGTAAGCCAAAATAGCTGTTAATTTGTGGTCACCTTGAAGGCACACAGGCTCAGGAACCTTGACAAGGTGTTTAGAAAAAGTAGTGATAATCATAAATACCTGGTAATGACTGTGGATTCTACAGCCAGATCGTTTAAACATTCTGAGCAAAAAGATGTCAGGAGAACATTGATAGTGAGCTCATTAGTCCTCTGAAACTGCCAAGCAAAGCCATTAATGGGCAGAATCAGATTTGATAAGAATAGGATTTGCAAAGGCAATCTTTGAGGACATGGGAAATGCCTCGAAGTGTTTAGCAGAGGTTGGGTTAGCAGGGGTTGGTTTCCCAGTTGGCTGCAAAACCTGAACAGAGGAGCCCCTGACCTCAGGGGTGCCTCTGCTGCTGGCACTCCTCGTGTCCCTGCATGGTTCTCCCTGGATGAGCTCTGCATGGTGTTGGCATTTCCTGGGATATCTCTTTTGCAGGTCAGTGGTGAATGAGGCACTTAAATAAATAAATAAATAAATAAATGCTGATTCATGCCTCTCTTTCCTCCCACTGTTTATTTTCCATCCTGTTTTTATTAACCTTATTCTCTGAATTTCTCTGAACCCATACTGGCTGGGTGTGATAGAATTTTTGCTGCTACTTCTGTCACCTCATTCTTCACGTTTACAGGCTGCCGTTGTGCTGTGAAGGGCTCCCTCCTCCACTGCAATTCAGCCTTGAGTGGGCCTTGCACGAGCTGTGCTGAGTCCTCCACGTGGAGATGGAGGGACCTTCCAGAGCCCCTTCATGAGGAGCCTGGAACCACAGGTCGTGTGAAGAACAAAGCCATGAACAGGAGCAAGGTGCAGAGGATGCGGTGTGGGTGCATGGGGAGCCTTGTTTCAATAAACAGAGCCTGGCAGGGAGGTGCCAGGGTTGGCACGGTCTCAGGTCTGTGTCTGGGCAGGCACAGGGCACTCCCAGCCGGCGGCCACATCCATGGCACAGCCCAGCCGTGGTGGGGAAGCAGCTCCAGAGCAGGGGGACACACAGAGCCCCCCTTTATGACAAATACAGTATGACAAGATGCACACAATAAACATCAAGAAGTCCTGGGAAGGAAAGAAGCACGGGCAAAACAAGCCATGTTTTATGAATCGTTTTCCTTTTCCCAAGGCTGTAGTTCCTTTTATGTTCCATAAACAAAGCACTGTGGGCTTTTGTTCTTCCAGAAAAACACAGCCCAGCAGGTAAGGAGCAGTTCAGCTTGGAAGTAACATGTTCAGCCCTGAAAGCAAGAGGCTTGGATAATCTTCAGCATTTAATATTTTAGTATTTGCACAGGACCATCGTTATTAATGACAGGAGGTATGATTGAGCGTGAAAGTAGCTAGTCAAATGATTTTATGAGCAATAAGAGGTTGCATATCCAGTGCCAGAATCAGGGCTTCAGACTCAGGGGAAAATGGTCACCTTTATTTATTTATTTATACTCTTATTCATTTATTTATTTATTCATGGTAAAACTGGCTGGTTTTCTTTCATGGCACAGGAATTACCATCCTCCTTTAGCTGCTTTCCCTTTTACAACTGAACTCCTTAGTGCTTAACTTCTCTAACAGAAAAGCTGCTCGCTCCGGCCTCCACTGCAGCTCTGCGCAGCCTCGGAGTGAGCGATGCCGCACATCTGGCTGTGCCTGACGCCGCACATCTGGCTGTGGGCGATGCTGCACATCTCTGCTGCAAGCCGTGGTGGCGGTGCCGCCGCAGGCGCTGTGCCGCGGGCAGAGCAGAAAGGTTTGGGGTTCGTTCCGGGTGCCCGTGCCCACGCCCTGCACCCCGGGCCGGGGGACAGGAGGGGCTGTGCGACAGCGCTTCCAGACGGATCGCGCGCTCTCGGGTCTCATCCAGGCAAATTGCAGAAGTTAAGCCACAAACCTTTAAAAACGTGGGTTTGTAACACACGGGCGGGAGCAGACACTGCCACAAGCCGCTCTCCGTGTCTGCACCCTTGCACCAGCACTTGCCATCCCTATCGACTGGTTCAAAAGGCTTTTGACATCTGCCCCTCAGGCTGAGGAGCGCGGGAGTGCTGGAGAGCAGCCGAGTGGTGAGCGGCAGTCGGATACCGCGTTCGGGGGGTAACAGCTGCCTTGGGAAAACAGCTGGGGCTGGTTCCGTCTCCACCTCGGGGGAGTGAAAGGTGACGCACGCTCTGCCTTGGTTCTGGGGGGATTTAGTACCAGCGTGCAATTAGCCCATGACTATAATGTGTCCCTCCCAGGACACAGCTCTCTGTGCTGTTCCAAGCACAGATGTGTTTGTGCTTTGCAAAGCACCTCTGAAGGGCGTCTGAGGGTGCTTCCTCCTCCACAGTCCCAGGGTGACTGTCAGACGAGGGAGTTCTGTCCCCAGTATCCACCAGATGTTCATATCCTCCCCCCCCGAGACTTTAAAACGTTGCAGTGTTGGTTTCACATCCCACACACTAATTCAGTTAAAACGAAGTAAGATGCTAAAATTAAACTCCTAGAATGTAGAAGATAAATACGTTATTTCATGTTGGAATACTGAAGCTCTGACTTTACACGTTTCCTTTCTTCCCTGGGAATGGAAGAGGGGAGGGAAATTCGAGAGTCCTGGTTTGCAGCAGCCCTTTGCATCCCGCCCGTCCCTGCTCCTGCCCGTGCTCTGCCTGGGGCCTCCTCTCAGGGCTCAGCGATCGCAGCGGCCGTGTGAGGAGATTGGGAGCTTTGCTCCTGGAATTATCAGTGCTCAGCCAGAGCTGGGGGTCGTGCTGAGCTCCCTGACCTCGCGGTATTATCATAAAACAATCTTCGTGCAGGATCCAGCAGCCTCAGCAGTTCCTGTAGGATGTCACACTCCAAGTGTCTGGGGGTCTGCCTTTATTTAGAACCATTTTCATTCAATCTCTTGCAAATTTGGGATATTTTTTTGTTTCCGGATTGAAGTCAGGTTTGGGCAGCACCTCAGCTGTGTGGGCTGTTTTTTCAGATTTTTGTGGGTGCTTCCGGAGGAGCCCGAGGCGATGGTGTCCCCGAGCGCTGAAGTCCCTCCCGCACTACCCCAGCGGGTGCGAGCCCGCCCTGCTGCAGCAGCCCGGCGGTCCCCAGGCTCCGGGAGCAGCCGGGGAGCGCCCCGGGAGCGCCGGGCTCGGGCAGCTCGGGGGCGGGTCCGTGCCCGGCTGAGCAGAGCCCACCGGCCCCGGCCCCAGGGCCGTGGGGAGCGCTGGGCAGGGGCCGGCGGCTGCAGGAGAGCTCCAGCGAGTCCTCTTTGGGTCTTTTTATTTTTTTTCCCCAGAAGTGCTGATAAGGAGGCGTCGAGCGACAGCCACCACAGTGCGACGCTGCAGACCTGAGTGCGGCCGGAGCAGCCCTGACCGCCGGGGCGCTGGGGTCCGAGCGGTCACTGCGGGGCCTCACGGCCGCGCCGGGGCACAGACCCCCCCGCANGCCCTGAAAGCAAGAGGCTTGGATAATCTTCAGCATTTAATATTTTAGTATTTGCACAGGACCATCGTTATTAATGACAGGAGGTATGATTGAGCGTGAAAGTAGCTAGTCAAATGATTTTATGAGCAATAAGAGGTTGCATATCCAGTGCCAGAATCAGGGCTTCAGACTCAGGGGAAAATGGTCACCTTTATTTATTTATTTATACTCTTATTCATTTATTTATTTATTCATGGTAAAACTGGCTGGTTTTCTTTCATGGCACAGGAATTACCATCCTCCTTTAGCTGCTTTCCCTTTTACAACTGAACTCCTTAGTGCTTAACTTCTCTAACAGAAAAGCTGCTCGCTCCGGCCTCCACTGCAGCTCTGCGCAGCCTCGGAGTGAGCGATGCCGCACATCTGGCTGTGCCTGACGCCGCACATCTGGCTGTGGGCGATGCTGCACATCTCTGCTGCAAGCCGTGGTGGCGGTGCCGCCGCAGGCGCTGTGCCGCGGGCAGAGCAGAAAGGTTTGGGGTTCGTTCCGGGTGCCCGTGCCCACGCCCAGCACCCCGGGCCGGGGGACGGGAGGGGCTGTGCGACAGCGCTTCCAGACGGATCGCGCGCTCTCGGGTCTCATCCAGGCAAATTGCAGAAGTTAAGCCACAAACCTTTAAAAACGTGGGTTTGTAACACACGGGCGGGAGCAGACACTGCCACAAGCCGCTCTCTGTGTCTGCACCCTTGCACCAGCACTTGCCATCCCTATCGACTGGTTCAAAAGGCTTTTGACATCTGCCCCTCAGGCTGAGGAGCGCGGGAGTGCTGGAGAGCAGCCGAGTGGTGAGCGGCAGTCGGATACCGCGTTCGGGGGGTAACAGCTGCCTTGGGAAAACAGCTGGGGCTGGTTCCGTCTCCACCTCGGGGGAGTGAAAGGTGACGCACGCTCTGCCTTGGTTCTGGGGGGATTTAGTACCAGCGTGCAATTAGCCCATGACTATAATGTGTCCCTCCCAGGACACAGCTCTCTGTGCTGTTCCAAGCACAGATGTGTTTGTGCTTTGCAAAGCACCTCTGAAGGGCGTCTGAGGGTGCTTCCTCCTCCACAGTCCCAGGGTGACTGTCAGACGAGGGAGTTCTGTCCCCAGTATCCACCAGATGTTCATATCCTCCCCCCCCGAGACTTTAAAACGTTGCAGTGTTGGTTTCACATCCCACACACTAATTCAGTTAAAACGAAGTAAGATGCTAAAATTAAACTCCTAGAATGTAGAAGATAAATACGTTATTTCATGTTGGAATACTGAAGCTCTGACTTTACACGTTTCCTTTCTTCCCTGGGAATGGAAGAGGGGAGGGAAATTCGAGAGTCCTGGTTTGCAGCAGCGCTTTGCATCCCGCCCGTCCCTGCTCCTGCCCGTGCTCTGCCTGGGGCCTCCTCTCAGGGCTCAGCGATCGCAGCGGCCGTGTGAGGAGATTGGGAGCTTTGCTCCTGGAATTATCAGTGCTCAGCCAGAGCTGGGGGTCGTGCTGAGCTCCCTGACCTCGCGGTATTATCATAAAACAATCTTCGTGCAGGATCCAGCAGCCTCAGCAGTTCCTGTAGGATGTCACACTCCAAGTGTCTGGGGGTCTGCCTTTATTTAGAACCATTTTCATTCAATCTCTTGCAAATTTGGGATATTTTTTTGTTTCCGGATTGAAGTCAGGTTTGGGCAGCACCTCAGCTGTGTGGGCTGTTTTTTCAGATTTTTGTGGGTGCTTCCGGAGGAGCCCGAGGCGATGGTGTCCCCGAGCGCTGAAGTCCCTCCCGCACTACCCCAGCGGGTGCGAGCCCGCCCTGCTGCAGCAGCCCGGCGGTCCCCAGGCTCCGGGAGCAGCCGGGGAGCGCCCCGGGAGCGCCGGGCTCGGGCAGCTCGGGGGCGGGTCCGTGCCCGGCTGAGCAGAGCCCACCGGCCCCGGCCCCAGGGCCGTGGGGAGCGCTGGGCAGGGGCCGGCGGCTGCAGGAGAGCTCCAGCGAGTCCTCTTTGGCTCTTTTTATTTTTTTTCCCCAGAAGTGCTGATAAGGAGGCGTCGAGCGACAGCCACCACAGTGCGACGCTGCAGACCTGAGTGCGGCCGGAGCAGCCCTGACCGCCGGGGAGCTGGGGTCCGAGCGGTCACTGCGGGGCCTCACGGCCGCGCCGGGGCACAGACCCCCCCGCAGGGTACGAGGCCAGCGCCGGGCTCGGCCGTGCCCGTCCCGTCCCAGCCCCGGGAGCCCCGGGAAGCCCAGGAGCAGGGTCACCTCCCTGCAGCTGTGCCGGCGGCACCGGGCACTGCAGAGCTCAGCAGTGGCTGGGACAGGCTGCCCAGAGAGCCTGTGGAAGTGTTCAAGTGTTCCCTGAAAGTGTCCAAAGCCAGGCCGGGCAGGGCTTGGAGCAGCCCGGCCGGGTGGAAGGTGTCCCTGCCCACGGCAGGAGGTTGGAACTGGGTGGTATTTGAGGTCTGTTCCAGCCCAGGCCGTTCTGTAACTGTATGACACGCACGGACACCCCCCCAGGCCATTCTGTAACTGTGTGACACGCACGGACATACCCCCAGGCCATTCTGTAACTGTATGACACGCCTGGACATCCCCCCAGACCCGGGCAGAGCGAGGGCCCCACCGGACCCGTTCGCAGCCCCTCGCTGCGGCCGCCCCACACCATTTAAGAGCTGAGAAATTGTGAGCGTATTGAGCGCCGAGTTTCACAGCCCCAAGTTGGCAGAGCTGCTTCTGTAACCGATAAAGTGGGAAACTTCACAGCACCGAGTGGTCCTCGGATTCACACCTCCACATGTGTCACAGTCTGGTGTTAATGTACTTCCAGCAATAACGTACAGCATGGGAGAGCACTGCCCGGGCAACACAACCTGCTGGTTTTCCCCACGCTGGCCGTGCTCTCTGCTTGCTCTGGGGGTTCTTACCTCGCTGATGAGGATGGGGCCATCTGTAATGACAGGGAGTGAAGGTGGCAGCGCCTTGCCCCAGTACCAGCACCCCCACCCCTGCAGAACAGCCCCTTCAGCCAGGTGCACGTGGGGCTCATGTTCCTCATACCCTCCTTCCGTGGGTAATGCTCATCTGTGGCTTTGGCATCTCCCCTTGTTAATGGAGCAAGAGGACTGATATCTACAGAGGAAAAAGGCTCTAAGCCAAAGGAGGGTGGATTTTAATTGGATGTTAGGAAGGAATTGTTCCCTGGGAGGGTGGGCAGGCCCTGGCACAGGGTGCCCAGAGAAGCTGTGGCTGCCCCTGGATCCCTGGCAGTGCCCAAGGCCAGGCTGGACGGGGCTGGGAGCAGCCTGGGACAGTGGAAGGTGTCCCTGCCTATGGAAGGGAGTAGAATGGGATGGGCTTTGAGGTCCCTTCCAACCCAAACCAGTCTGGGATTCTGTGATTCTGTGAGAAGATGCCCTAACCCAAGCAGAGGGGAACTGGTTTCACCCTCAGGAGCCTGGGCATGTAGAGGGAGCAGGAGAACCCCGTGGCCTCCAGGCTGCCACCAGCCCCGCTGTGGCTGGAGCAGCCTCTGGTACAGCCCCACCTCTGGGAAAGAGCCCGGTGGGTGCTGGTGCTCAGGGCAGCTGCCAAACCCGCTGTGCTGGGAACGTGGGGGAGCCTTGGGAGCCTGATCACACCAGGGTGTCCTGGGAAAATAAATATTTATGAGGAAAAGCCACAAATTGCCAAGTTATTCTGCAAATTATCAGAGAGCTGGAACATATTGTGGAAGGAAAAGGTATTTTCTGAAAAGACCTTTCAAGCACAATGCCTCATTCTCTGCAATGTTCATCTTCAAAAACCAAGAATGGGGAAGGATTAATGGTCCAGGACCCTGCGAATTCGCACTTCCCGGAACAAAGAACAAAGATGTAAAGCCTGTCTTCAAATGTCCCTGTTTTCTACAAAGGAATATAATTTTGCTTCTGTCATCATTTCAAGAAATACTTTCTCCACAATGATTTCTCTTCCAAAGTCAAAGAGTTGAAATCTTGCAAAAAAAAATAGGAAGAAAAAACCCTTGCATTTTCTGGGGAAAAAAAAAAAAAAAAGATACCCAGCAACACAGGCTCTTATTTTGCTGGCAGAGGCAGAAATCACTTGAAACAAGAAGAAAGGAGAAGCTGAACATGTTTCAATTAAAAAAACATTATTAGCTCACAAAGGAAGAGATAAAAAAGGCTTTGCTCTTCAGGAGAGCGATGGGGCTGCCTGCTGTCAGCAGTGCACTCCCGGGGGGGCTGCAGGGGCCGGGGCAGTGGTGCCCACTGCCTGCCAGGGCATGGCTGGCTTGGCACTGGGAATGCTCCAGGCTGTGTCTGGGCCCTTCCCTGGCATCCCTCCCTGCTCAGCCGGGCTGGGAAAGGGAAACATGAAATTGTTAGTTTGTCTGCATTTGGAGCTTGATTCCAAACACCTCTTGCTTGGCGGAGGCTGGAGGGGTGGAGAAGGGCTCTGGTGTTCCTCAGGCAGCTTTGGAGGTGACACTGAGGGGTGGCCTTGGTGGCCCCCCTGCCACCATGCCCCACAGTGGGGAGAGGCAGAGGAGTTTCTCTGCAAAACACTCCTTACATGTGCACGGGTGGATGAACCTCGAACCCACGGGGCTTTGCACCTTGAGCCTCTGTGGCTTTGGTGTGTGGGCAGAACCAGGTCTCGCTGCCAGGCAGAGCCCCTGCCTGATCACTCAGTGCATGTTCAGAGGCAGAATTATTTGGACTGAAAGGAAATTCAGATGAATCACAAAAAACTTGTAAGAAGTGAATCCAGATTGTTCTTACTACTCACACTAAGAGCAAACGCAACATAAAGATGCTCTGGCAGCATCATGCAGTTGATGGCCACCAGAGATCTCATTTTTGTGAATATCTCTTAATTTCCAGGCACTTGATGTGTGCTTATAAATAAGTAATAACATCTCATCTGGAAACAGACACTCAGGAAATGGCATTTCTCCGGCTGTAACATTGCTATGCAGAGGACACACTTCGAGGGCAACGATCTGACAAATTAAATGCCTGGCAATGCCCATGGCTGTCCTGGCTGCCCATGAACTCTGTGGCTTTTGAACTTTATTTATTATGGATGATACAACGGGCCTGACTGTTCCTGAGCAGCGAGGTGCTGCAGAGCATGATGGGCACCAGCGTGTCTAACTGGTGGTGACCTGCTCAGCTGCCAGGCTGCCACTGTTCAGGTGTCTGCCACACAAGAGTCACCACGTTAATCCACCACTTTGGACAGTGGCACTTTCAGGGATGACACCATCATGGTGTCATACAGCACTAATTAGCTGTCACTGTCACATTACTGTTGGAGCTGCCGTCTCGGGGAGGTGGCACACCCAGGAGGACGCGAGGTGTCAGCAGCCAGAGCCCCTTGTTCCCGGGGTGCTGCTGGCGTGCAGGAGCTCCTGGGAAGGCACGAGAGGAGCGCCCCGTTCCTGCTGCTTTACCAGTGAAAAGTTTGGCTGCACTGGAGAGGTGGAAAGCTGTCCCTTTTACCTGCTTCCCTCCCCAGAACATCTCCTCCCCCACAGCCAGCGTGGAGGGCCCCTCCATCCCGTTGGGAGCCTCTTGTCCAAGCGCCTCACGTGCTCCCTGGATCGCCGTGTCTGGCTAAGGATGGAGGACAGGTGTGAGCCACACAACGCGGCGCTCATGGCATCCTCCTCGTCTGGCTGGGGATGGCCCTGGGGAGGACAGAGCAGGAATTGTGGCTTGGTATAATAAATACAGTTTAAATTCCCCTTTCCCTGTCCCTTTCCAACGAGAAGTCATCTGGATTTTTTTTTCCCCAAACAGTATTTTAACCAGAGTTCTGCATATTTCCTCTGTTCTTTCTGGATACTGCTTTTGAGATTTTACACTGTTTTGGGATTGTGAAAGGGTCATTATGAACTTACACCTCAAGCTACAAGATAAATACATATTTTATATGTATTTTATTACATATCCTACAGCTCCCTCCCTCCGTATCTCATATAACTGACCTGGCAGGTACATTCTAATGCTCTTCCTGAAAAACTAGTGATGGATCTCACTCAAGTTTCAGAAATGGCACCACCCTTCAAGGCAAGAGAGGTGGAACCATCTCCTGTCTAGATGATAAACAGGACTTTTTGTCTGATGTCCGGGTACCTGAGTATAAATTAATCATCAGCCTGCGCTGGAGGAAATGTTCCCATTTACTCGGCAGCAGAGGGATTAAACTCCTGCTTCATGAATTCTTTATTGTTAAATCTTATATATCATGTAAATTAACTATGAGTGCCTGCAGCTTACTAACAAGAAGGGTGCAGGACTTCATGGGCAGTTCTCACACCTCTGAGAGCTTGTGGTCAACAGCCAGGTGAGGAAATAGAGACAAAATTTGTGATTTCAGTTTGGAACACTTGTTCTTCCTGAAGCTTCTCTGGAATTTCATCCAGCTGTGACCTATTCAGAGCCTTTGCTGTAGGTGCTCCTGTAGGACCAGATGGTTCTGAGTGCTGGAATGACCAGAGAGGTGTCAGGGAAGGTCCCAGGTTGGGCTGGGAGGTGGGTTGGAGCTCAGGCAGGACCGAGGGCCCCATCCTGGGCTGGAGAGAGCTCCTAGGCCCTCGATAGAGGAGGCACGGAGGTGGCTTGGGGCCATTATGGTCTATTTGTTGTGATCTTGGGGCCCTGGGAATTTGGGGTACAGGATGGGATGACACATCCCAGCATCTCAGACTGGCTGAGGTTGGCAGGGACCTCAGGTTGGCTGGTCCCTGGGCTTCATGGAGAGTTGACTGTTGAAAAGAAGAGCTCCAACAGCATCTCATAAACCACTGCCTCCCTGAAGTACGGCACAAGGTGCGACGTATGCAGATACAGCATCGGCTCCGTGTGTCATTAGAAAGTCAGAGACACCTACGGGTGCTGACAAGCAAAATTTTTAAATAGTGAGGCCCATGGGAAGTGGCAAAACTGCCCTTGATTTGGCTCCCTTCTCGAGGAGGACATGCAGGTACCTGCTGTGAGCATCGCAGGGCTTGATGAAATTAATAAGTCGTCTGTTCAGGCAAGTGCCTCTCCAAGACACGGCATCCTGAGCACCCAGGTGTGAGGCTGTTGATGGGTTTGGAACAGAAATCAGCTTCATGAAGTCTTGGGGTGCTTGTTGGTGCAGGGAGAGAACTCTGCCTTCTGGCTTGCTGTTAAGCCACTGCTTCCCCAGACGCACTCCTTGCCCTCTGGTGTGCGTCAGCGTGCCCGGGGCTTTAATCCACCTCAGGGGACGGCTCTGAACTAAAGGAGGGGACACAGATTAGGGATTGGAGGGAAATTCCTCCCTGGGAGGGTGGGCAGGCCTTGGCACAGGGTGCCCAGAGCAGCTGGGGCTGCCCCTGGATCCCTGGCAGTGCCCAAGGCCAGGCTGGATGGGGCTGGGAGCAGCCTGGGACAGTGGGAGGTGTCCCTGCCATGGCAGGGGTGGCACTGGGTGGGCTTTGGGGTCCCTTCCAACCCAAGCCCGTCTGTGACTCTCTGATCAGACATTTTGCCATCTTCTCAAAACCCTGTCTTTGTGCTGCAACTCCCCACGTTTGGATGCAGCTCCAGCTCCATAGAAGGAGGACAGCTTCAAGGATAGAGGTAATAATCTCCCTCCTTTTCTCTCTTGCTTATTGTTTTTTCTAACCGCCAACTCCATCTCGTCTCTGTACAGATAATTTCTGTACAATAAGCCTCGTGGAACAGCTTCAAGTGCTCAGTGTAATGACAGGAGCACTGAGGCAGCTAGGTAGATAATTTATTTGATTTCAAAATGCTGCCCCATTTATACATGGAAAACTTTAAAGAAAATTAAACTCATTAAAAGCCCCCACATAAATTGTTTTTGCAACAAAGCAATTAAGAAATCTCGCCTCTCTAGCACGGTGGGCAACATTCTAAATAAAATAAAGCCCAAATTACCTTTTGCTGGAAACAAAGTAAAAGCTATCTCTTGTGACTTAATAAGAAATGGGGGTTTTAGAATTAATACAAAGATTTAGCAGCTTCCTTCTGTATATGTTGCTAAGCATTTTTCCAAAATTGCCTCAGAAAAAAAGCAAACAATTGCAGAAGGATCACATCCATGAGAGAGAGTTTGGGGTTTTTTACCCAACTAAATTATAATGCTTTACAGAATACAGAAAAAGGAGTCAAGGATTTTATTTTCTTCCCCCAATACATGTGAACACAGGTTTGACAGGGTTTTGTTTGGATTTATTTTCATTATCTTAGCTCCAGACTACTCCCTAAAGCCCCCCCGTTTCTATGGGAACGAAGAAATAGTGCCGAAGGAACGGACTGCAAAATATGGGGCCTGTCCTGTAAGTGCTGGGGAGCAGGTTTGTCTCAGAGCAGGGGTCCCTCTGGACGCTGGCACGGCTGCCAGGAAGGCTTCCAGGACGGGCCGTGCCGCGAGAGGGTGGCACGGCGGCTGTGCCCGTGCCTGCGAGCCGGCAGCAGGGGAGGCGATGCCGCGGGGGCAGGGTGGGCTGCCGGCAGCCAGGGAGCGACCCCTGCCCAGGCACCTCCCCGGGGAGCGTGGCCACCTCCCTCTGCTCCCTCCTGGGGCCGTGCTGGGAGCTGACGGGGCTCTGCCGTGGTGCGCCCCGGGAGGGGTTCACAGAGCGACAGAATGCTTTGGGTTGGGAAAGCCCTCTAAGATCATCGAGTCCGACCCCTAGCCCAGCACTGCCGAGCCCACCACTGACCCGTGTCCTAGGGCTGTTCCCATCCCCTCTCTCATGCCCCAGCTGGGTGCTCTGGAGGGCCGGGGTGTCACTGTCCAGTGTGGTGGCACCATTAGAGCATCTCCCTGGGCTGTGAGAGCAAAGTCAGAGGGAGGATGTTGAACAGGTCGTTTACAAACTGCAGCTATGTAGAGGAAATATGGATCTACCATGATGTTCCTACTGGATCAAGCTGCTCCTGCCCCTCTTGGGAAGACCCTGATGGAGAACCCCTCTCTTCTTGCAGGGTCTCTGATGTTCTAGAAAGAGCTGAAGAAGGATGGGACACATTCAGTTCCTCTTGGACCTCCACCACCATCCCTGCCAGGCCCAGCGTTTGTCTCAGTGTTGGGGAAGTGCTGTCGTGGGATGAGAGGCTGCTCCATGCAGCTCGGGCGTTCTGCAGACCTGATCCACACCGAAAAGCCTTCCTTTGGCTCTGTGTGTGACCAGGCAAACGGCTCCACAGGACAGGGCGGCCAGCTGCGGAGCGGGGAGCCACGCAGCCTGGCTGTGCAAGCCTTTGGAAGACGGCCAGTCCCGCAGGGTCCCTCCCAAGCCTACTTAATTGCATGAAATAAGATGAAAAGACAGGCTAATGAGAAACCCCATCTGCCAGCCAGCTAAAATTAAGGCTGCCTTCTTCAGCGAAATGTGCTCAGATATCTGTACTCCTTTAATATCTCTTCAGATGGCCGAGCAGGTTTCAGACACGTAGCGGTGCTGCTCTCAGCTCTGATTTCTTCCTTAGTTTTCCTAGTTTGCCCCTGAACAGCAGGGGAAGTGGAAAAAATTGGCTGAAGGATTCTGTTTCAGCATGAACTTATTTAAGAGAGCATCAGCTCATAAAGCTGCCATCCAACCTGCTCATTATTACATTATATTACGTGATTCAATGATTCATGGTATCAAATTGGTTACGGATGGATATAGCAGGTGGTCTCAGGGCACTTTTGAACTTGCTAGAAGAAACTGGGACAGAAATTCAAAAGAAGAGAATTTTCAGAACAACCCTGAGGGTATTTGTATGGGGAAAGGAGATACATAGGGAAAGGTCTTTTATTTCACCCGGTCTGCCCAATGCTTCCATGAAAACTCCGTGCCCCGAAGTAGCTGATTTGTTTAGTTTACCTTTCTAATCACTCTCCCGCTGTTCAGGGGCAGATCTTTCTTGCTGCAAAGGATTCACAACCAAGTGGCCATACCCTGAAGGCTCAGTGGGAGGGTCTGGCTGAGGAGGGGGTCTGTCGGCAAACCGTGTCCCTCTGCGCTGTCGCGAGAGCGGCAGCCAAGGGCTGGGCAGAGGGCAGGACCCAGCCCCACCAGCTGCCAGAGGGATGGATGCAGCACTGCAGCCTGACACGTGCCTTGCTGCCTCGGCTGCATCTGGGTGCGGGCTGGAGTCGTTACCCCGCACCATCATCGCTCTGCCTGCTGAAGCCCAGCCCCGCTGGTGAGAGCAGAGACATCTTCCCCTCTCTTTAACCATCAGGAACCACTTGGCAAGCTGGCCAAAGTTCCAGCAGTGTGAAGTCACGGACAAGAATGGAGACTCTCTCAAAACCTACAAACAAATAATTACCGAACAACTCCTAGTACTTGGAGACCACGCAAGGACAAGTTCTTAAAGCAAATTGTGTGCATCTTTGGAAAACACGTATTGATTTCGACCATGCCAATTGAGAAATAAATGTCTAATCACTGTCTCATGGATTAAGACTGAGGGAAAATGTATTTTTTCTCTCTCCACAACCTATTGTTCAAATAAAGTAGTCTCAGTTAATCAATCTTGTGATAATAGCTTTCAGGGCAACAGCATGATTGAAATTCATCTTTCTTTATTTTTCCATACCGCAATGCAAAAAGAGCCTGGTAGGCAAGAACACAATTGCAGCAATCTGAATTGAAATGGCAGTCATTTTAGGGCTGGGTTTTTGGAGGTTTTGGGGGTCCTCTTTCAGAATTCAGACTTTCTGCCATGTGAAAAGGTGTCTTTGAAAGTGTTTAAGCCCAATTACCAATTGCAGACCTGACATCAAAGGTTCTGTCAGCTCTGGTGAGTGACTGAAGTGATGAATGAGTGTGTACCACCGAGTAGGGAATGATGTATCTGCCTGCCCAAGCAGTAGAAACTGACCTTAAATGTTTGATTTTACTTTGTCTTGAAGCAGGATCAGGAGCAGGGAGGCACTTGGAGTCAGGGCAAACTGCTGAGTTGCCAGATTTTTCCTCGATCAATGCATTTGTGTCCTTCCTCTTGCCCCAGGATGGACCCGTGCAAATGAACCCCCCTCTGTTCACCGAAGGAATCCACTCCTTGGAGGGGCTGGGCACAGGGGAGGGAGAAGGCTTGGTCCTGCAGATGGAGAGAAATGCTGGGAGAAAAAGAAAACCCACTTAAAAATGAAGGCTGAGGTTACAGTGAAGAACGCTGGTGGAGCTGAGAGAGCCTGCACGATATGATAAGAGCATGTTTTTAAGGAGTTCTCATTTTGGTGAAAATTAGTTTTGGATCCTCATCAGTGTATTCAGGAGAAAAATATGACTGTAATGTCTATAGAAGAGAGATAAAAAGGAGATCTGCTGAAGGAGAAGTAATGAATTTACACTTCCAACATCCATTCTGAGGTGCAGAAGATACATTACTCTACATTATGCCTATATTAGACTTAAATAAATTTCATTACGAAAACAAGATTAGAGGAGAGCAGAGCAATTTGGAAACAGCCAGTAATTATATGATTGCTTAAAATAAAGAGCTTTCAGGGTTGTAAAACATGTACTTTTGGATAACCATATATAAAATTCATATTAAAATGATGTAAAGGGACAGCATTAAGCATACTACAGTGTAGGGTTTGGGGCTGCCTTTAACCCCTCCTGTCCCTCTCTGCTGGGCCACAAGCCAGCCACCTTGTGGGAAACAATGAGGACGAATCCCATTTATTGGGGGAAAGGAGCGATGCACAGGGAAATGTTTGGTGCAGAGGTTGTGATTGCAGACTGCTCCGTGGCTCCGTGCTCAGCACCCTGGCAGTGCTCACACCGTGCCCGGTGCTCCTGCCTTGCTCAGCAGCAACCACTGCTGCAGCCAGGCCCCTGCACCCCAGCAACAAAGATGTGCAGTCAACATAAGGAGCAGACACAACTGTTCCCACACAGGTAATCTCCTCATGCGGATCTGCCAGCCATCTTCTTCTCCAAAATGTGTTGCCTTGCAGAAATAATTCAAATAGTTATTATGCAAAGTCACTTGGTACCAGCGTTGCACAGCGCTTTCTGCTTTCTGGCTGAGATCGCTGCTTGCTAAAAACAGACCTGGGATCACGTGTCAGAATGTCTGCTGGAGGACGTGCGCTGTTAGCAACACACCGGGAACTTTATAGCTCATTTCTAGTCATCATTTTATTCAACCTGCCTGTATAAGTGGGATGGAAAATGCAACCTGTTGATTCTTCCAATACTGCTCCTGGAGCGTTACAGATCTCGTCTCCTCAGTGAAATGGGCTGGCAGCCACTGCTTAAACACCGGGAAAGGAGCAGGGCGGGAGCCGCCGGAGCAGGGAGGGCCCAGCTCAGGGCCTGCTCTGCCCCTGGGGATGGGGACACGAGGGCCCTCGGGGCATGAGGGGTCCCAGCTGTGGGGAGGGGGATGAGGGGACCCACCACCCACAGACCCACTGGCTCTGAGAGTCTCCCCTGCCCCAGGGACCTGCCACACGCCTGCAGAAAACTTTCCTGCCCAGAAACTGTGGGGAGCTGCCACAGATGAGCCTGGCCAGCCTTTGCAGTTAAAGTGCTTTTCCAGGACCCAAGTACAACTCCAGACATCTAAGTTTGCACCTGTGTGTGTTCCAAGTGACCCATCTGGGCCTTCTTCGATTAAACGCAAATTCTTTTTTTCTCCAGTTTTATTCAGGGAAATTCTGGTTCAGATCACAGTAAAATCTAGTACTTCAGAGAAACAGGAAATAATTCAGAAAGAAAAATAAAATGTAATTGTACTTTAATTAAAAGTAAGGAACCTCCTGTCTGAGCAGATCCAAAAGGGCTGTAGGTTAGCAGTAGGTGCTGAGCTGCCTCAGGACTATAAGGATTCTGTGTGAGATGGACAGGCTTCAAAGGGATGTGTTCCAAGCATCCCCCTTGGTATCACTCGTGCATCTGAACTGATACCTGAAAGGTTACAAATGCAGCTTATCACTCGGTATTTTTCTGTATGAGGAGCTTCAATCGGGGTTTTTACTTTGCTAATATTTTTACTTTTCCTCCTTGGCTCCTCCTGCTTCCTTGGCCTGAAGATGAGTGGTGGCCTGACCACCAACACCGGAGTAAAATACTGAGGTGCAAGATTATGTGAGCTCATCTGGTTTAGGCGTTCCAAACCGATGGAGGCCTTTCAAAAGAACTTCCTTGGGCTGGTCTGTAATAAAAGGTGCAGGCTGGGACCTGGGCAGCCGAGGAGCAGAGCCGTGCCCGGCGGGAGAGGCGCGGGGCGGTGCCCGGGTGTGGGGCTGGGGGTGCCCTGCCCTGCCCCACTCGCAGCTCCGGGCAGCGGCGCCGGGCACCGGGGCGGCACAACCGCCACAGACCTTCAGATCTCACTCAGTAATTTAACTCTGAAAAAGGAAATCAACCTTCCTCCCCTGGAAGTCGACAGTGGAGAGAGAGAGAGAGCACTGCAAGGGGGAGGGGGAGGAAAAACCGAGGTTTGAGAAAACCCAAGACACTGTTTGAGGAACCTGAAGTATGTAGAACAGGTTATTCTTATAATCTATTTAAATTTCCAGAATCTTTCAGTCAATCTCTGATATGCTGATGTTTTCAGAAGAGGAAAATTTCAGATGTGACATTTCAACAACTTTGGCTACACCAGAGTAAGGTATTTTATTGTCCCTGCCAACTCCAAAGAGAGGTCCAAGAGAAACCAGGTACCACTCTGAGTGCAGCATCATCACATGAATGTTGTTGTTTGCAGAGTGAAAAGCCAAAGCCAGCTCATTCCTTCCCTTCCATGCCAGATGGAATGTGTATGCCTTTACATACAGATGGAGGCCCAATGGAAAAGGCTTTGTCTGAAGAGAGCACATGGGAGACACAGACTGCGACCCAGCTCTAACAGCTCCAGGGCTTCCTAACACTTAAACGAGATCTCAAACTAAACTTGGGCTGACAGGGTTTTTCCAGGCTGGGTGCTCCGTGAGCCAGGACAAGAGTGGGTGACCAGCACAGAAATCTTTTTAAAAATTCCATTTATTCCTTGAGGTACATTGATGCAAAATGCTCGTGCAAAGCCCATTTCCCCTAAAGGCGCCTATCAAACAATCCATGCTGTGATGAACAAACACGGAATATTGTAAAAATCACCCGAATGTGCGAAACTCATGAAAGTCCCAAAGAAATGAAAGGAAGAGCTGACTGCAATAATGCTTCAGTCAGCTCTGGTAAGTGCACTGCCTGCAGCAAATAGGCAGTTGACAATATTTATGTTATTGCTCTCTGTCTTATTCTTCTGGGTAAGCCTACCCATCACTCCAGACTGACACCAGCAGTGAAGCCCCCAAATCTGAGTGA
The DNA here is from genome assembly GCA_013397975.1 of Machaerirhynchus nigripectus. NCBI lineage: Eukaryota > Metazoa > Chordata > Aves > Passeriformes > Dicruridae > Machaerirhynchus > Machaerirhynchus nigripectus. The sequence continues at coordinate 369,302 of VZRQ01008531.1, forward strand.
AACTGAGAATCACTGCAGCCAGCTCTATTTATTACCTCTGGCTGTTAACAAATCACCTGCTCGATGCTTTGATTCACTCTCTTTGTGGGCACGTAATGTGGATTGACTGGTTTCCAATTCCCCTGGCCCCCCTTTGTAAAAATAAATACTCCTGTTCCTTTCCCAGCCCGCTGGGACACGCGAGAGCTCTTGAAGATAATCAGGAACGTAAGTGATTGCTTCCCTGAGTTCCCCAGGTTTGCCTGGGTAAATGTCACAAGTCTTCCTGCCTTTGATTAGCATCTTATTTAATTTAAATATTTATTGATCTTTTACCTCCCTGTTTTGGAGTGGGTTCCTGCCACCCTGCTGCAGTTATGGGAGTGCCCAGCAGCAGAGCAGGTGGCCAAAGCCACGCAGAGCCATGTGTGCAGGAACAAGTCCTCCAGCAGCTTGGAAATTCACTCTTCTGTAAGACAAGCAGGTGCTGTGATTTTTCTGGTGAGAGATAAGGAGGTCATTGATCACATGTCAGTTCAGCTCTATTGCATTTTTAATTCCCTGAATGTTACAAATATTTTTTCTACGTTCAACTACTCCTCAATTACACACAACAGAAGATGTTTTGGGCAGTGCTTCCCAAACATTCGAACGTGGCTGTGACTTCATTCCAGCTATCCCATCCGTGTGTGAGGCAGAAATCATGTCCAATAGTGCTTCCAGAGGACGTTTCCAGACCTTTTTACTCTCACATTCCACTCTAACTTGGGAAGTTACTGGTGTGCAGTTGTGAATGTCTTGGTTTTACTTAATTTTAACAAAGAAATGAATTTAATGGATTTTGGTATTTATGCAAGGATTATTAGCAAGCAAAAGGATTTAATTTCCTATGCAGGCTCTTGGCCCTTGCCTGTTGGAGAGCTAATTGGGAAGTGTCCAGCAGGAAGGGCAGCTAAGGGAGGGATTGCCACTGAGGTTTTTGCCTCCATGGCTTTACCTTCTGTTGGTTCAAGAAATGCCATCAGATAAACTACAGATTCCACGAGTGTCCAGAATGAGCAGGGACACTACTTGTGTGCTCAGCAGAGTGGTGTTCACCAGCCCAGATGTCTCTTTGAGCTCCTTCTGCTGTAGCCTGAAAGTGCTCTTGGGCATTGGTTCTGAAGGCAGAAATAGAGAAATTCAGTGACCGAATCCTGATGGCTAACTGCACACAGAGTATTTTCTTACGTACTGCTCGTTTCAATCTAAAGACATTCTAATTAATAAGAATTTTTTAAAAGGCTTTTTATGATCTACAGGCCTATAATTTCAGATCTATGAAAATATCTGCTTACATATGAAGCAAGAGCAGAAATGAGGAGAGATCTTGACCTTTTGGGCTTTGACTGCCAAAGTACCATGAGATGAAAATCACGGAATCACAGAATGCTTTGGGTTGGAAGAGACCTTAAAGAGCATCTCGTTCCACCCCTCCACATTATCCTAAGACTGAATGTGCAATTAGGACATAACATCATGTCCTTTTGCTTCATACTCATTGATGTCTTACTTATCAGGAATCACTAATGTGAGCTCTGCTTGAGTGAGGTCAGTGCTGTGGTCCTTGGGTGTCCAGATAATTTTTCTTAACCTTGACATTATCTATGAGACTGTAAAAGACCACAGCCCCAGGTCAGAGTAGTGTAAAAAGCATTTACCTTTCCTCACTGAAAATTAAAAACACAAGAAAACTTAATGTTTCCCATGAGATTGGACACTGCCCCTCTCTGCTCCCTCCCCGCGGGATCCCACCCCACAGAGCTGGCACCTCGAGGGGTCTGCCTGAAGGGCATGGCCAGGGGGTCACGGGTGACCCTGCTTGGCTCTGCACCAGGGCCAGCCCTGGCAGAGGATGTCCCCTGCAGTTACACATTGTAGACACTTAAACAATTTTCATTTTGACTCTGCAAAATGACCCTTTCCCTCCATTCTGAGGCTGTAACACAGAGCAGGACCAGGCTGTCCAGTGGTGCTGCACAAGTGCTGGCCTCGCCGATGCCCAAACCAATTTTTAATAAAGTCCCAGTGAATACCCTGTGTTAGAGCCTCAGTTCCCAGGCACGTATTTCTGGGTTCAGCTGAGTCAATATATTAAGATAACCCAAGCCAAATGTGCCCCCAGCCCCAAAGCCCGGAATGCCAAGCTCCAGAGAAGGCAATTTAAAATGATGGCAGTTCTCCACCTAGACAGACTCATTTTCTAATTCAGACCAACAAAAGGCTCTTCCCTGATTTGTTTAGATGCTGTAATTGCAGAAGTCACTGGCAAATCAAGCGTAAAAGTGCAGAGGTGTGGGGGAAAGTCTTTCTATTGGAGAAACCCCATGATAAGTGATCTACTTGCAGTGCAGCCTGGGTTTTTTTATTAGAGTATTTACCATTAGCTCTATCCCTAGTGGCCAATTACTGTCCTTTTTATGTCTTTTTATTGTGAGACTCAGAGAACACTCTGCAAACAAACCCCGTCTGATATTCCTCAGCAATTATTCCTGTGATCACAGGCCTTTTTTTCTTCTGAGTTAGCTGTGTCTGCAGAGCCCCATGGAGCTCTGTAGAACCCCACTGCTCCCTGGGGCAGCCCAGTCCCAGTCCCAGTCCCAGTCCCAGTCCCAGCCCCAGCCCA
>VZRQ01008531.1:372070-385942 GCA_013397975.1 Machaerirhynchus nigripectus
AGCCCCTGCTCCAGTCCCAGCCCCAATCCCTGCTCCAGCCCCAGCACCTCCCTCTGGCAGCCACACTGCCACCCAACGTGCACTGCAGGTACCAGGGGATCTTCTGGCCTCCGGGGCACCCTGGTATTAGCTCTGGCCAGCATCAGCCTTGTCCTGACTGATTTCCACCAGAGCAGCCCAGCCTGAACTCGGTCCAGCTGGAGCATGCTCAGCCCAGCCCAGGGCAGGTGGTTGGGTGCATCCCTACCTCCACCTGAGAGAAGTTCCTGGATTTGGGCTATAAAAGTGTTTTTCACCAGGTTCCTTTACCCCAGGATTGTCACCAACAGGTGGGACAGTCCTAGAAGGCAGTTCAGTCATGTGGCACATCCTCTTCTCCAGATCAGTTGCCATCAGTTTGGTGGCAGGTGTTACAGGAGCAGTAAGATCTAAACAAACTTTTGGATATCTATGCACTATGGAGAAAGAAAACTCTGTAAGTCTTTTAACAACTGGTCTGATATGCATTGAATTAAAAAACAAAAATCCTTTTACTTGGTGCTGGCTTGGCCTTTCTGCTTGGCCAAGCGCTGTTTGGATGTCCACTGCTGTTTCTGTGAGCACCTGGGTGCACCGTGCTCTGAAACAGGGCTGGTGCCTTGGTGTGGGACAGCCCGCAGCGTCCTCGAGCGGGCGCTGGGCCGCGGGGAGCCGAGGTGTGCGGCGCTGGGGGAGCGAAATAAACGCAAGCGCGGGCTCAGCAGAGATGTCCCTCTCGGAGGGGCCGTGTGTGCTCGCTGGGGATGCTGGGCCTCAGCAGTGGTTGTGTGCTTGTTGCGTTACAACCCCGAGCAGCGGCTGTGCAGTTGTGTGACAACCCCGAGCAGCGGCTGTGCAGTAACATCACAACCCCAAGCAGCGGCTGTGCAGTAACATTACAACCCCGAGCAGCGGCTGTGCAGATGTTACATTACAACCCCGAGCAGCAGCTGTGCAGTAACATTACAACCCCGAGCAGCGGCTGTGCAGATGTTACATTACAACCCCGAGCAGCAGCTGTGCAGATGTTACATTACAACCCCGAGCAGCAGCTGTGCAGTAACATTACAACCCCGAGCAGCAGCGTGCCGCCGCCGCTAGTTTCGCTGGCCGCTCGGAGCTGTGTCTGTGCCTGCTCCCGGGTGTCTCGGCTGCTCCTGCGGGAGGGAGGGAGGGAGGGAGGGAAGGGGCCGGGTCCTCCCCGCGGCCTGACCGTGACAGACGCGTTCAATAAAGCGGCTCCGCTGCTGCAGCGACCTCTGCGCCTCGCCGCAGCTGATAATGGAGTTAAGGCACATCACATCTACGTTTGGGAAACCATTTTACGGGAACGCGTCGATGTTCCCTCCTCCGCAGCCACCTCCCGGCCGGCTGCTGTCCCCGCCGAGGCACGGAGCCCGAGCGGCGGCACTCGGGGGATGATGGCTGTTAGCAGAGGGATGTCTCATTCCCAGCAGCTCCGCCTGTGCAGGCCCCAAAGGCTGCACAAGAAATGAGCCACTCAGGGCTGCGAGGTGGGTCTGCTGGAGAGCATTTATCTGAAATTTGTGCTCTTGTACAAAGCTAAACTGCAAAGTACAGGAGAGCAGCAGGAGAACACCTTGCTCTCAGGGATGGGACTTAAATATTCACGCTCAAGAGCTGCCTTGGCAGATCCGCTCTGACCTCATTCTAGTCTACATTCATACATGTTATTTTTGGGTTCCAAATTTTGACCTTGGTGATGGCAGGTCGTGCAGAAATGCTTTGTAAAGACAAATGCATATACATGAAGACAAATATAAAGTCCTGCAGCTGTTTGCCAGGCTGATCTGGCTCTTTATACAGTGTCTATCAACCGTTACCCTCATTTTTTATTTTATCTTAGGAAAAAAAAATTTCTGTTAACCAGCACTCCAACATAGATAAAAAAGGACAGTGTCCAGCCTGGCCCTCCTGCCCCAAGCCCCCCTAAAGCCCCAAACCCACAAAAGAATCCGCCCTTGCATATCACCAGAGTTACCTGACAAAAACCCTGCCACGTGCTCAGGGAGACTCTGCTACCGGTGAGGAGGTGTCGACACACCGAGATACCTCGTGGTTTTAATGTGCACTTATGAACTGTTCATGTTCAAAACCAAATACATAAAGAATGATAAAATACATACCCAAAAGCATTTTCCATTATGAAGTATCCAGCATTTCAGTACTCCTGTAAAATGTCTGGGCTCACAGATTGCAGGTCTATTATTTACAATAGCAAATGGAATTTAGAAAAGCATTCCAGAAGGAAATATGCCTTTTGCAGCATATTGTTTTAAAATGATCAATTACTAACATGCATTTCAAGTCTATGAATTTATTTATTGTTGTCTTGAAAAGCTCTTGAAGATGGACCAAGAACAGCAACTCTGGTGTTTGTACCCCTGGGGAGATTTTGCCGAAGTGCAAATAGTACAAAAAATAGTGGGGCCAGAGGACCAGGGCAGTGATTGTCCCCCTGTGCTGGCACTCCTGAGGCATCTTGATTCCTGGGGTCAGTTTTGGGCTCTCTGAGACCTGGAGTGCTCTCTGCTGGCATCAGCACTGCTCATGGCCATGGTGGTCACATGAGCACCTGGGATCTCTGTGGTCCTGCTTTCAGCCTCCTGGAGCATCCCCTAATCCCTGTGGTCCTGACGTGAGTCCCCTGGGGCAGGGACAGGGTGCTGGTGATGCTGTGCCCCAGAGCTGCAGAGATGCTGTGGCCAGCAGCCCTCCCAGGGGTGTGTCCTCAGTGCCACCCCACGCCTGGCACCCGGTGTGCCACCTCCGAGCATTTCCCAGGGCCCTCGTGCAAGACCCTGTCCCCTTCCTGCAGACCCCTGCTGGGCAGGGGGCTGTGTGAGGGACGGGCAGCCCTGGCCCCGGCCCGTGCCTCGTGCCAGCGTCTCACAGGGACCGAGGTTCACCTTTGAAGAGCAGCCCTGCAACGACGCCGTGCTCTGACTCCGTATCACAGCCTTGCTGCAAACCTGGGGCCTTATCTTGGCTTGGCAAAAACGTAAACAGCAGCAAGTCAACATATCTCTAACAAAACTGAATTCTCCTGAGCTGAACCTGAAATCCCAGTGCTGGAGCAGATTGTTTTGCAAATGTGTGATATGTGAGGAAAAGCTTTTAAAGATGAGCAGAACCAGAATTTCACTTGAAGGTAAACCATTCTGGAGGGGTGTGACTCGTATCCCCTTGGGGGGACGCTTTCTGGGACCACAGGCCAACTAAGAGGATGTCCAGGGAGAAGACCATAAATCAAACTGTCTCTGAAGGATCCTGGGTGAGTACCTGGAATCACCGCAGTTCCCAGATCCCTGGCTGAGAAATTCTGTGCAGGGTAATTGTAAAGGAATATGATTCTGCTTGTCCTTGCGGAAATAGGTACAGAATTGGTCCTGCTGGAGAGCTCGTGCTGACAAAAAAGAAACCATTCACGACTGAAGTGTTTTCAGAAGGATCCCTCCTGCGCCAGGGAGGCGGCGGAGCCGCAGCGGTCTCGTCCCTGCGGTGCTCCTGAGGACTCGTACCACGGACTCGTCTTCTAAAGATCATATTCTCTTTCCTGGTAAAAGATATCCCATCTGCCACATCAAATTTGCTGACGGCGCTGCCACGACCGCGAGCGTCGCTCTACATGCCCAGAATCCTGTTGTGAACTTCTCCTGCTTGATCTCCGGGCATGAGAGGCTCGGCGGCCGCTTTGGTGCGCGGCGGTGCCGCGGCTGCGGGGCCGGGGCTGCGGGGCCGCGCTGCCTTTGTTCCGCCGCGGCTGGGAAGCCAGGAGAGTGCTCGTGCTTCCCGTGCTCGCGTCTGAACCTGGGGAAGGGGAAATGCCCACCACTTACACGGTTTTGATTCCAGGCACGTGAAGTCCGACTTGAATCTCGCCGTTTTCCTTCTTGGGTCTCGCCCTAAATCCCCCGATGCGGGGTGGGATGGGGATGCATTTTGATCTCTTTCTCCCCCCCCCCTTTTTCTTTTAAATTGCTGTGTCTGTGCACTGTAAAAAGCAAAGCTTTTTGGAATTGTTCCTTACCCAATGGCAGGAGTGGGCAGCATGGCTTGACCCCTTGCAGTGGAAAATCCAAGTGCAAATAATCAGCCAGAAGAACTGTGTGTGGCCAGAAATGGGAAGTGACCCCGAGCCTGTGTCCCCTCATCCAACCCTCTCTGTGCACCCCATGGCCTGCTGGGCGCTGCCCTGCAGACCTCAGATGCCTGTGGATGGGAAACAAGCACTCAGGAGGGCAGGGAGGGGATTCCTCAGCTGTGCTGAAGTCCCCCCGGTGCTCCCCACACTCTGGGACCAGCCCAACATCCCCAGGGCTCGCCCATCTTGGGGCAGAAATCAGCACACAGCCCGGTTTTTGCTGACCTGGAGGGATGGAGGGCTGACGCTGAGATTGCCCTCGGCTGCTGCTCACAGACTGCCCGCTCCCAGGAGAGGCTCCCAGGGGTTTGGCACGGGGGAGAACATCCTTTCCTGGCACCGCTCCTTGTGCCAGCGCGCTCGGGCAGGAGCTGGGTGAGGAGCAGTGTGGTTGGGACTGGACGGTGGGGCAGCCGCGTGTCAGGAAGGGGCAGGAGGGAGCAGGGAGCTGGGGCAAACAGGGGGTCAGGGCTCCCACGGGAGCATCTCGGGGCTCCCCACACTGCCCACAGGCGCTGGCCCTGCCCGGGGGTGCTGCTCCCCATGCGCCCCACGCTGCCAGCGCAGCTCTCTGACATCATTTAATCACCAAGGCCCGAGAACCTGCTGTACCTCTGCTGCTGCTGCAGGAGGTAGTTAGCAATGGGAGGCCAGCTGTAGTTACTGGAATTAAAAATAAAAGCCATCTGAAATGTCTAAATATTGACTCTGCTTTCTGCCGGTGGCATCAGGAAGTCTCCTCTCCCACCTCCGAGCACAGGACTGTGATTTCAGACGTGGATACAGCACAGCTCTGGTAATTAAAAACAGCATTCCTGCTAGAGCTCTTGTAACTGAGAAGTACTTAAAAAGAGCTAAAAATCAGACTGAAGCTGTTCCATTGTTTTTCTTCTCATGTTGGTACTGAAAACCTGGCAAGTCATTAAAGGTAAGGAGATGTTGCAGCAAAGCCTGTATCTATTGCTGGTTGAATCTATTGAAAAATAAAGTGTACATTAAAGAGTTTTAACTTTATCCTAGAAAAAAATATTTTTTTTTTTTTGGCAACGTAAAAAAATGTTCCTGCAGCCTTTAATCTTTTTCTGTTTTGCTTAACCAGCCCTGCAATAACTGCTGGTGGCAGAACCACCTCGTACTGTGAAAGAGGAATATGCAAATCCCCCACTGATCAATACTTTTACTGGAACAAAAATCTCTAAAGCTTACAATCAATTTAAAATATAATCCAATCCTTTTAATTTGATAAAGAGCTCTTTCCCCCGTCCTTCATGAGGGTACCTGCTCTTGTGTTCCAGTAAGGATTAATCAGCTCCAGGCGACTCCACGCTGGGGAGCTCTTCCCAGAAAGGCCCCACCTGCAGCGGGTGAGGCGCTTTCCACACACCACCCCACGGTCTGCAGGTTTGAAACAAAGCCTCTAATGATGCTGAAGTTGCTGCATGGCTGCAAAGCTCTGCCCATCTGTTTCCCCGCTTGGCTTTTGCTCATTGTTCTCCAGGAGAGGTCTCTGAGGGCTGTCCCATCCCTGGCGCCAGGGCGGCACCGGGGCGGTGTTTGCCCGGCTCAGGTAGGAGAGCACCTTGCTCAAGGCACGGCTGCTCCTCTCCACAAGCTCCCCCACTGTGCCCTGGGAAAACAGGAGAGTGAATTGACATGAAGTGTCTTACAAATCAATGTTGACTTTTTGTTTTCCCTTTGTTTCCTTGAAAGGACATACAGTCGGTTCACTTGTTTATTTTGGTATTTTCCTGGAAACTGGAGTGGAGTTCCTGCAGGTTGTGGCTCTTCTGGTGACCTTTTGTGCCTGTGCAAGTCTGCTTTCCCAGGGAAAGTACAAGAGGGCAATTAAATCTCAGCCTGAGTCAGGGTGTGTTAGCACATCACCTTCTGCTCTTTCTGACTGATGGTCACAGAGAGCAGCAAGAAAAGTTTCCTGTAATTTTCTACTTCCCATCATTCTGAGACTCAAAAGCTGATGAGGTCAAATGGCTTCTCTTACAAAACACTGAATTAAGAATTAAGAAAGTCAGAATTATTTACTTCAGATCCGTGGACATGTGAAAGAAATATAAGAATGATCTTGCCAAAGTTTGGCTTGTAAACTGAAGCCTGCAGAAACACAATCTGCAAAACAGGCAGCAAAAAATGAATTGAAAACTCTGCTGCCATGTGATAGCACAGCACGTTCTTGGAGCAGCCTGGGAATCCAGTCCAAGGGTGGGGTGGGGGGAGGATTTTAATGCAAGTCCCAAAAACTCCAGGGTCAAATTCAGGTTGTTTTTTGATTTCCATCTTTTTTTCAGTTTGAACGAACTTAAATAGTAGAATTTCAGAAAGTTCTTTGCTCTTGCAGGCTCTGCAATGTGTCCCAGAGGAGCAGGAGAGATGTCGGAGGCTTCCCTGGGATCACGTCCTGCCCCGTGACACCAGGGACACAAGGCCAGGGAGCAGCAGAGGTGCTGGACACCGTGAGGAGGTGGGAGAGGGCAGCTGTGAGCAGGACACAGTGACGGCTGGAGCGCTGGATGCCCAGTGTCCCCTGACAGCAGCTCTGGGGCTGCAGGAGAGCCCCGGGGCAGCCAGAACAGCCCTTCCCCAGCGAGCCCGGTCCCACCAGCCCAGTTCCACAGAGCCTGGTGTCACCCCTCCTGCTCTGCCACCCAAGGCCTGTCAAGTCACACCCGTGTCTATCACAATCTTTGGCCCAGTTTTGGCCGTGGAGACCCCTTGGAAGCCACGCGAGGAGCTGTTCCCACACCTGCTGAAGGCAGCGGCTGGCAGGGGGTGCTGGACCCAAGGCTCTGTGGGGCCCAGCGTGGTGGGGTGAGGGGCACACAAGGGGCTTGTCTGTGCAGCCCTAAAACACCCCAAAGCAGCGCAGCAGTGCTGGGGTGACCTCGGTGCCTCTGGACCTGCAGCAGGGACTCGTTCCTCTGACACCCCAGCTGGGTGGGACTCGCTCTGGAGAGCTGCCTGGATCACCCCTCTCCTCTAAGGCCCCACATCTCCCTGCTCCTCCTCAGCTCCCTTCTGCCACTTGCAGAAGCTTCACAAATGAGAGAATTTCACAGCCCGGTGCAAACGCTCCTGAAAGCATCCCACATAGAAAACTCATCTCATTAATCCACCGCGTAAACGTTGGTGTGCGCAACCCCCCGGCTGCAGAGCGCCTTCTGCGCCTTTGCAAGTGCAGAAAAATGTGTAATAAGTATCAAATCTGTTTCCAAACAAGTACGGGGAGAATGAAGCCTCAGAGTGCTGCCACCAGGTTCATGGAAAACGTTGGTGTGTTGTGAATGCCAAGAGCCACGCGCAGGGATCCGCGTCCCTCCGTGCGCGCCGTGATCTGCGGCAGGGCGGGCACTCAGCGGGCTGGCATCTCCCCTGGAGCCCCTGCAAATCATGGACGCTTGATCCCACGGATTCTCTGAGTGGCTGTTTCCCTGTCCCTCGTTTGTGCGTGTCGGCAGGTCGCTGCTCCCTCTTGAAACTCAATTAGCTGCGCTGGGAACAAGGTGAACCAGGGGTGCTTGTGCGCTGCACCCGGGCGTTCCCGAGCCTCTGAATCCTGCAGGCTTTGTAAGTGAGAAAAACCCCACTGTGTAACGTGTAAGATGACAAGATTTGAGGGTTCTTATCTGTCCTGTAATTCTTTCTCCCTCTGATAATGGCAACACGTTTAAGAACCCAAAGAGACTTAACTAAAATTGCATCTTTTGTTGATAGGCACTTAAATAGCTTGCTTTTTTTTTTAACAAGAAACTATATGGAAGAATTATACTCGAGTTGCAATCAATAGTTCCGGGGAAGACAGATATTGGCTTTTGAGGCCAGAGTTCATTAGCTGGATTCAAGAAAGAGGTTGGATCCTCAGTGTAAAGAACCTGCACAGAGAAGATGCAGGATCCCATCTCTCTGATTCAGAAATTGCATCAAGAATTTGGGAATGGGTTTCCCCACATGCACACAGCCCCTTTGCATGTGGGTCAAGCTGGACACACTAAAGCTGCAGCATCGTCCCTGCACTGTGGGCAGTGAGGGGGGCTGGGGATGCTGGGAATGTTAATTCCCAGGACAATCCTAGTGTACAGGTCTCCACCTTTTCTGCCCCATACTTTGGCCACAGCTGCAGTGATGATGCTCTGGGTACTGCAAGGCAAGTGCTGCCAGGAAAATGTAATGTCCTACCAGTGAACCAGAGACAAGCATCCAGGTATGTATGAATCACACAGTCCCAGTCTGGTTTGGGTTGGAAGGGACCTCAAATCCCATCTCACTCCACCCCTGCCATGGGCAGGGACACCTTCCACTGTCCCAGGCTGCTCCCAGCCCCAGTGTCCAGCCTGGCCTTGGGCACTGCCAGGGATCCAGGGGCAGCCACAGCTGCTCTGGGCACCCTGTGCCAGGGCCTGCCCACCCTCCCAGGGAACAATTCCTTCCCAATATCCCATCTACATCTACCCTCCTGCAGCTTAAGGCTCCTAAGTGTTTATTCGGAGAGTTTGGTTCCTCCCTCTGTTCAGCAAGCAGCTTGCTCTGGTTATTTACAGCTCTGGCTCTGCAGCCTGACCCTCGTGGGAGACCCTTTGCCTGCTCTGCTCGCCGGGGCCCCGCTGCTGGGGCTGGGAGCCCTTCTAGCATAAACACGTCTGTCTGAGCACTCAAATACATCTTCAGTCGGTACTGGGGCGTGTGACTGGCAAATCTGCTCACTGTTAATATTTTCACAGTGAGAGTTGACCTGTAGATCATAAGAAGAAGAAACAAAAGGGATGCAAATATGGCCTCGGTTATTTACAAATGCGACCAATTATCTGCAAGCAAATTTTGTTGTCACAGATCTGATTTCTGCTTCTCCTCAGACATGCTGAGCCTTTTTGTGTTCACACTGGCAAACACATAAACCCTCCAGTCAGATGACACGTGTCACTTAAACCCACCCCAGATCAGGATTTGATGTGTGTCAACACATTTGAAGTTGTTAAATGTGGAAGGAGTTTCTCTGCAGCGCCTCAGTTGCCAAGGGAATGCAGAGGGTGTCACTGGCTTTCAAAGCCAAACCCAAACACTGCCGGGTTACCCATCTGATGGCACAAACACACCGGAATATTTATTTGCTGTGTTCACAGGCTGATATCGATGCTTCAGCAATGTTCTGTGCCTGGGGGGTCTGTGGGGCTGTGGGGGAAAGGCCCTCGGGCAGTGCCTGTGCCCCTGGGGAGCTCCTGCCACCCCCTGGGCCATTCCCCACCTCCTCCCCAGCCGGGTCCCTGCACTCCTGAGCCCTCTGGGCTGGGCTGGGCTGAGCTGGTCCGTCAGGCTCTGTCCCCTGTGGGTGCCTGCTGCCAGGCACCTCCTGTGGGATAGGGGCCAGCACCAGCAGGGCACGGGAGCGTCCCTGCCTGCGAGGGGGAGGAGGGACGCACAGGAAGGAGGGAATGAATTCTGAGCGTGGAGCCCTCTCCCTTTGCAAAGCCAGTGAAATGTGGGCTTTTGACATTATCTTTCAGTTTATTGCACTACATTTAGAGCAAATTAGATTGCAAAATATTTGCAATCTGCCACCAATTTTGGAAGGGGAGGGACATCTGTAAGGAGGGTGAGCCAGGGAACCTCGCTCCGAGCAGCACTTACAGGACTGCCAGGGATACTGGGAAGGAATTGTTCCCTGGGAGGGTGGGCAGGCCCTGGCACAGGGTGCCCAGAGCAGCTGTGGCTTCCCCTGGATCCCTGGCAGTGCCCAAGGCCAGGCTGGACAGGGCTTGGAGCAGCCTGGGATAGTGGAAGGTACTATAGTGGAGGGACTTAGGATATTTAGGGTCCCTCCTAACCCAAACCACTCTGTGATTCTGTGATTCCATATATGATATAGAATAAAGGGCAGCTGGGCTGCACCAAACCATAAAAACCTCGGACAGAGGCAATAGGACTTGAGTGGATCAGCTCCATTTCTTCCTTCCACAGCACCCACACAAACCCACCGTGTTTGCCACTGGCCTCCAGTGGGGGCGTGGAACACTTCTCAAACATACACATATATGCATCTTCCTAGCTGTGAGTAAATTATTATAACTGCTTTCAGATGTTCCTCCAAGATCCAGCTGACACAGTTGCTCTTCCCAGTGGGGCCATTTTCACCAGCTTTAGGCTCTCCTGAGCAGCTGCAGGGCTGTAGTAGCTTCGTGCTTCAAGCCTTGAGGAGGATCTCCCATTTGAAGTTCCAGTATTAATATTAATGAACTGGGAAACGATAATTTTTCTTCAAGTTCTTTTTTGCCTTATTTCTTCAAATATATTTAATTTGCCATATTCTCAAGCATTTAATCATTAAGCCTGAAAGTCTGTCAGAGTCATGCCTCATTCTCCTAATTTTCCCTGGGGAAAGGCAGAGCCCGGTGGGGCTGCAGGGATGGTCCAGCAAAGACAATTTTTCTTTGAGTGCAGAAGGAAACACTGACTCATGATTTACACGTGGGGAATTTCTGGCCACCTGGTCCATATTATAGCACTGCTCGTGCTATTTTTGCTTTTATTTCAATGTGTGTTTCCAAAAGAGAATCATGAAAGCTAAATGAAGAAGAAGAAGACATCAGGGCCGTGTTGTGACTGAGATTTTACACACATAAAAGCCCTTGAGCGCTGCTGTGTAAAACTCATTGGTTTCACTTCACAGGGGCTGTGACAGGATTCGCTCCGGCTTTTGATCCCCGTCAGACTGTCCCCTCCCCGTGCTCTGGGAGACCCAGGGCTGAACTCCCTTTCTATCTCGAGGCCAAATTTAATCAGGTTCCGTCAGATCAGACACCTCTGTCATCAGCTGTCTCTCAGACTGCCCTTTTCAGAGGTTTTCTTCACAAAATCACATAGGTTTCTTTCTGCCATAACAACTCATTTCTTGAGATTTTATGGACCGAGGTTTAAAGAATTTTGAATTTATCGCAAAAGATCAAGGCCATTTGCATGACACCATTGCTAGTGCTTCCACCTGCTGTGAGGGCAGCTTAGTCACAGAGTCCGTTTGTGCTCAGCAGGGAAGGGCTGCTCTGCACATCAGCTGATCCCTGGAAAATCAAGCCTAAATAGCCATGGAAATTTCTGAATTTCCTGATTATGGGTATGTGATATAACGCCTAATGCTGTATTTATAGATGGGTATCAGTTGGTAGGTTGTGCAATGGTGGACATGTAGGTCCCTTATGGATTTCCTACCTGTTCCCCCCTTCTCTACAAAGGGAACTGTTGTGCTGCTGGTCTGAGGGGACTTTGGACAAGGGCCTGGAGTGACAGGACAAGGGGGAACCGTTTCCCACTGCCAGAGGGCGGGGATGGATGGGATACTGGGAAGGAATTGTTCCCTGGGAGGGTGGGCAGGCCCTGGCACAGGGTGCCCAGAGCAGCTGGGGCTGCCCCTGGATCCCTGGCAGTGCCCAAGGCCAGGCTGGACACTGGGGCTGGGAGCAGCCTGGGACAGTGGAAGTGTCCCTGCCCATGGCAGGGGTGGAGTGAGATGGGATTTGAGGTCCCTCCCAACCCAAACCACTCTGGGATTCTACACACCTGCCATGGGAGGGGATAAATCAGTCCACTGACCTCTCTTTTTCCTGTTCCATTTGCCAGCCTCATCCAGCTCTGAGCTGTTTTGCAGTGACTGGGAACTGAGGTGCAACTCAAGCCACATAAGCATCGTGGTGGGATGTGGGGTGTGGGATTCCTGGGATCTGGAGCCGTGTTACACTGCTGTCTCCACCTGAGAGTCTGGCAGAGTGGGACTGATGGGAATCACACTGGAGAGCTCCCAGCTTGTTACCTGGTCTCTGGTCTGGCTGCCAGGACAGGTGATGCTGAAGAGAAACTGCTGGAAAGGAATAGAGAAGTTTTTAAGTTAAAGATGTCAAAAGGGACAGAAGAGATTCGCAGGTGGCAGCTGGGTGCTTTCCAGCCGGGATAACCTCGTAGCACTCATCAGACATCCTGAGTGCAGCTTTTAATGAAAAATTCATACTGTTTTCCAGAGAAAGTGATTTTCCTTCCTTCTGAGTTTTTGTTGGCTTTCTGAGATATTATCTTCAGCTCTACCTAATCACCTTTGCAGCCAAGGCGTTGCCAGGGCGCTGTGCTGCTGCTCCGGCCCCTCTCCCGCCGGGAAGGGAAGGGAAGGGAGGGGAGGGGAATGGAAGGGAAAGGAAGGGAAGAGCGGCGCTTCGGCGGGGCAAACACGGCGCATATGCTCAGCCACGGCTGAGACACAACACAGCTGAGCACGGAGAACTAAGGCTTCAAGACACATGACAAGAGGAAGAGCCTCAGAACACAGATGACAATTCTGTGCTTTTGGAAATTACAAGAAAGCTTCAGCAGTCCCACTGCTGAGAAAAACGTGGCTTCTGGAAGGTTTGGGAAAATGAGAAGGGAGTGGCAAGAGAGGGCACTTGGCACCGTGTGCTGAACAGCCATGAGAAATGACGAGGAAAGGGCTGGAAATGCTGCCCTTGTGCCCAGCAGAAACAGCAGTGGAGGTACGGACAGCAAGATGGACACCAAGGGATGCCCACGGGCCCATAGGGAACAGAGAAGAACATGGGGGCTGAAGATGCTGAAGATGTCAGTCAGTAAAATTAAAAACAAGGGGGGAAATTATCTGGCGGTCTCAGAGACAACCAAAGCCCTGCCTGAGCTGCGGAGGGCCAGGAGTGCTCAGAAGCACCCGCAGTGACGGGGTTGGATGGCTCACACGTAGGGGAATTAAATTAACTTAGTTGAATACTCCAAGCCATTAATAATAATTTTTAACAAACCCGGGAACAATGGGTCAGTTCCTAAGGGTGAGAAATTACATCACTGTCTGTGCTTAGAAAGTTCTCATAACCAACTATCAGTTTTCAGGCCCAGCAATAATAATGGAAAAACTCATGTGAGAAACCTTCAGTAAGGAATTCTTCAGTTCCATAGTGCAATTAATGCCAAGCAAAGTGGTTTTATGGTGCAGAAGCCTTAAAGACATTTGCCGTGGGAGATGATAACTTTGCTGACTGAAGGTAACTGCCACAAAACAGGTTTCCTAAAATAATTTGATTCACTGCCCCAGGATCTTTGAAAAATTGCCTTATACCCACTAATGCCTCAGAAATTAAATGGATTAAAAACAGTTAAATGATCGAAAAATACAATCAGACTGAGGAAGTCATCAGTCTTGGGCATGTTCCTAGCAAGTTGCCATAGGGATCTCTCCTTAACGCAATCCTGCCTTGCAGAGGACATACATCAGCGAGCACTAACGGTGCCTCGGCCACCCGGAGCAGCCGTGGGGCTCCCGGGGAGCCCAGCCCGCGGCAAAGTGTGGGAACCATGAGAAATGTGCCAGCAGGAGGGAGGCAATGTCCAGGGGCACAGTAGGAGGGAGAAGTTACAAGAAAGGTGTGAGGAAGACCCAGGAAACGACAAACCTGTGAGTTTGACCTCAGCACCTGGAAATACAATGGAGAAGGTGCAGCTCCAGAGGAACACTGGGTGCTGCTGGGTGACGATTAAGGGGAAATGAAGTCACCAGGCACAGGGAAGTCCTCCAGGGATGTCTGAGGGGCAGCAGGGCAGCTTCACCACTATCCACAGGCGCCCCATGGAGACCAGGCACTGCCCAGTCTGTACACCCTGCCCAGTCCGTGTACCCTTCCCAGCCTGTGCCCACTGCC
>VZRQ01008533.1:4537-106571 GCA_013397975.1 Machaerirhynchus nigripectus
CGTCCCTGCGGGGCCCCCGCAGCGCGGCACGGCCCGCCCGGCCTCGCCTGCCCGCCCGCACTCTCGTTCCGGGAGGCGGCAGGGTACGAGGGAAGAAGGACTTGCGGACAGGCAGAGTGACGTCCCCGCTGGGGGTCCGGAGAGAGGAGTTGATGGAGACCAAAAGCCTCCGTTGACTCGCCCTTACGTCACCTTTGGATTGTAGGGAACTCCAAATCCCTTATATAGCCAAGAAGTGAGCAGAAGAAATGGTAATGATAACTCAGAGGTGAAAACCGCCACCTTGGGGTCTCAGTGTCTTTCCCATGACTATCATGGAATTACCACGATTTGAGATCACCCAGTCCGACTGTCCACCTGGCACTGCCACTGTAACCCTAAGCCACGTCACCCAGCAGCACAACCGGAGACTCCTTGAGCACCTCCAGGGGTGGTGGCTCCACCGCATCCCTGGGCAGCTATTCCAGTGCCTGACCACGCTAACAGTAAAAAATCTTTTTCTATTATCTAATCTGAATCTCCCCTGTCTCACCTTAAAGCCACTTCCTCCAGTCCTCTCACTACGTTATGCTCCTTTCGTGACCCACAAGTATGCACCATTCAGTCCTACCCTGAAAGTCACAGTTATGCACCTCAAAATTGGATATGTTTATTGTTTATTCTCAAAATACATGTTCATATTACTTGGTGCTTTAACTTCTGTCATTATTCCAGTCCTCAAGTTCAGGCAAACCCTTTTTCAGGCTATACGGATCTTTCTTCTGGCTGTCTCCCAGCTGCACCATCAGGAAATGTCACTGGTATACTCCATAATTTAGTGCATGGATGGACCTGTTAAAATTTAGATAGGTGTGATGCCTGATCCTTCTGGAGCTTCTTTCTGTGAGGGAGCACTCACTGTGGCGTCTCCTTTTAACCAACTTCTTACCCATGCTGCAGCATCTCACCAACCCCTGTAACACTTTTCTGAGAAATCATGCACCAAACACTGACTGAGATCTAGTCATGCTGAATCTCCTGCCTTCTCCTTATTCAGGAACCTTCCTCTGCTCACAGAGGGTACTGGGTTTGCTTCACAAAATATACCTTTGGTAAAGTCCTGTTGCATTTTATCCCACTTTCCACTTACTTGCACCTATTTAATTGTATTCTCCTTACATATTGGTTCTCAACCCTTGGTGACTAACGGCAGCAGACAAATAGTCTGCAGTTGTTGGTGCTGATTTTGAATGCTGGCAGTAAAAGCACACTGGTGGGTACCCCATGTGGGCTTCCTCCTGGGAAGAACATCTGACTCTTGCTCTTTGATGATGATTGCCATGGTAGGAGTCCCACACCATAGATATAACAGTAATAGAGGCCAATTCCTGCTTTTATGCCATTCACTGTGTCTTGTGGCTGTGAAAGACTCATGGATGTTATGATTAACCAAAATAGATTTGGCTAACTTGGATTTTTCTCCTGTACAAGGTATGAAGGTCCTTCTTTCTCAGCCTTTAGTCTCGAGACATGAGTATCAGTGTGTAAGCACCCCTCCTGTGCATCTCAAAACAAAGGCTGAGCTTAGATTTTTTTGCTGCATTTCTCTTTCTCAATTAAGATCTGACCTAGTGATCTAATTTGGTACTTTTCTGGTGTCTGCAGGTTTTAGCACAGACGTTCAGGCATTATTATTGTTTACAAGGCTTGTATTTCCATCACAGCCAGGCATGAGTCCAGGGACAGAGCCTGGCCATGCCATTGTGGTACAAATGTGTCATCAAGGATCAACCTGCCCCCAACAACACACAGCTCAAGTTGGGCAAGATGTAAGGGATGCTGAAGGACCAATGACATCTAGTATAGTTACCTAAGGATTAAACCAAATCTCAGCAGTGGAGCAGGGCAAAAATTTTGGAATCACTCATATCCATACTGCACAAATCCCTCCTGCAAAAGCCCAGCTTCACAGTATGTGGGTGAAGTAAGACACTGGTCGCAGCAGATATGTAGTGATTTGTATTGCCTTTATGATCTACCTCTGACTGACCCAGGGTAATTGGCCATGTTCCTCATAAACGGTTTCAAATGTGAGAAAAACCTTTCCTAAGCTGCTTTTACAGGGAAAGAGGGTTGTGTAAATGGCATATCTCACTACTGCCATCGACTAGGTGCAGGCATGGGTACTGCTGCTTGGTTGACATCTGGTAACCCCATCAGAGGTGAACTCTCACTAGGCTTTAACACTCCGATGGATCAATCAGAAGGCTGTGTTAGCCCAATCTTGCTGGCCTTTGAAGACCTGAACATTACTGGTTTACACTTAAAGTAGATTGGTAAACATATAAAATGCATATTTAACATGCATATTTAAGATGTGCAGGCCTATATTTTTTCCCTTTTCACTCATGGTTTATTATTGTAATATATGTGGGTGAAAGCTATTAGACTACCAAATGAAATGTTCTTTGAGTTAGAAAAAAAATGTGGCTACTTTGTTAGGGGCATGTCTCTTACGAATATGTCAAATCAATGGTGCTGCTCTAGTGATTAATGGAGAAGCCATTCAGAGTTCTTGGGGTGGAGGAGGTTGGGGTTTTTTAATTACCAAGATAACCACCTCATCAAATCCATTGCTCAAAGACAAAACAACTGTGTTCTACTTACTTTCACTGCTGTAGTGAGATGAAAAAGTGGTGATATATTCTCCCCAGAGGTCATCATAGATACAAATAAGGTTGTGGATCTAATATATACACACAGACTGATGGACAAAGCCCAGGGTTTATTGTACTGTAAGAGAAACTGAACAGAAGGGAAGGAGGAGATTAAACATGGCATTTGGAAAGAAGAGGTACCTACCCTACATGGCATCTGGTTTGCAGTGGAGCTGCTGGATGGGAGGCTGGAAGGAAGAAAAAGCACAGTCATTTAATTTAATTTTTTAATGAAGGACAAACACACTGCAACATTTAGGGCAAACCCAGTAATATCTTCTTGCCTCTTCTGATCCAAACTCAAGACATGTGTCTCACATCCCTTTTGAGCCAATGCTCATGGTCTCACGTACTATTTCCACCAGAAAACCAAGTCAAGGGTAGAGTTGGGAGGAACTTCTGCTTCCTTAAGGAAGAACATACCTTCTTAAATGTTTATTCAGTACTCCTAGCATTCTTCCAGTTTATTTTCTATCAGAAAGGTCGATTCCTCATGTTTCCCTGAGTCAACATATTCCACCCTTCCCTTGCAGCCCTGACCACTTGTCTGTGCCTCTTACCTGGCTTTTCCCAGTCCCAAACAAGCAGCACATTCTGGCTGATGTTCTGTTTCTGTGTAGCATGGCCTATATAATCTGAGGTTTTGGGTGAAATTATTACACCATTTTTCTTACTCTAGAAATGTTTGTACTAAAAAAGTGACAAAGTTAGGCACCCCTCCAAGGAACACATTTCAGTGGTACAAAATGATTTTTGCATAGTCCAACTTTCAGAACAGCTCTTGGTTTTATAATGTCTAGCACAAGAGGATCTGATGTGGGTTGGCTGATATATGCAGCCATAATGAATCTGCTTAATGAATAATACTAAGATTGGGCAGTTCTGCCACTTCATTCTGACTGAAACAATAATTCAGAAAAATACACTGTTCCAAAATTCATTTTCTTCTTCATTGTAATGATGGTTTTTCATCTGCAGGAGATGTAATGTGAATATATAACATTTGGACCCAAGAGGTTACATCTTTGCCCTCCACTATTGTCTTCAGTGCTGGAACACAGGAATGGGTTTCTTTGAAAGCACAGCAGACAGCTTTTTAAAGTGGCCTCTCTGGTAAAGAGGACAGCAGCAGATATCCAATTCAGTACTTCTATCATGCACTCTGTGAGATACAATTAGGGAGAGGTATGTAGTCTTTAACCTTCAAAAAACATGATCAGAGTAATTGGAATATTGTCTTGTGTCTGAACTTCAAAGTAAAATTAACACAGCTTAGACAACACTTGAAGAATACTATTTTACAATTTAAACAAAAGAGATTTTCAGACTTTGGATCTCAGCTATAACAAAATACTATTCTAGACTGATAGGGTTCAATTTAGTGCCTCACAGAGGTGCCCATGATATATATCCCTCCTATTACCAGTTAGCCTCTTCTCTCTCCATAATTATTAATACCCCAGTTTACCTCCATATAGCATAGTAGAAGAAGTATATGCTAGCAAAAAATACCTGACTTCCCTAAGAAAATTACTAGATATGATGTATTGACCATGACAGCATATGGTTGTCAGTTCTGGTGAGCTTCATGGGACTATGCAATAGTTCAATCCAGAGAAATGCTGTGGTTGAAAAAGAGAAAATAAAATAAAATAAAATAAAATAAAATAAAATAAAATAAAATAAAATAAAATAAAATACCATAGCCAATTTTCATAAGATGCAGAAGCTCTATCTCTTTCCAAGCCTTGTTGCCAAACCATTTGCAACTTACATTTGAAACAACAAAACCCTAAAGAATAATGAGCACATCGGTGTACAGATATATGCCATATAGCTTCAATGCATGTGTTTGCTTCACAGTAGGTGGTGTTACAGCTCTTCTTTTACCCTAATTTAGTAGCTTTGGGAGAGGGTAGGGATTTTTCCAGTAGCTGTTTTGAATTGTGTTCTGCTATTGTCTGATAGCATCACTAGCTGAAACCTTAGCCATGAAGTCAAAGTGAAGCCAGGCATGAGAAAAATCTTTAGTACTGACGGCCAACAATAAGGGCAACGTGACTTTGAACTGTTGTTTAAAGAACGAAGGGCCCAGTTTCGCCCTTCTGGTATCAAAGGAATTTTCTCCTTAAGCTCTCTTGCTAAAGACAACAGGACTATATAGTTAGTGCCACTTGATATTAGTAAAAAGCAAAAAAATCTAGTAGTAAGAGGCAAACAATTACAGTTAGAAATATTTCTAGTAAGTGTCTTTGAATATAAAGAAAGCAGTTCTCCTGGTACAAGATATTACATAAGTATATGAATTTAAAGCAATTTATATTTCTAATACTGTAAGAGAACGGTAAATGTCTGTAGCTCTTTGCATCTCCCACCAGGAATAGACCAGAAAATATTAAATGTATAATATCTTAACAAAATTTGGAGTAGAGGTGAATGCAGAAACAAGAGAGGGGAGAACATGAAATACTGTATTGCAAGAACTATGATTTACTCATTTTTGGACAGTTTTGTGGTGGTAAATGTGTGTAACATGAACAGACGCACTGTGCATGAGCTTGTGAAGATCAGGGCCCTGTGTACACTGGGGAGATGCCATCAAACAGCACGAACTAACAATTTTGTTTTCAAGACAAACTGCTATTATCATGAGTTTTGTAAGGCTCCTCTTCTCTAGCTGAATGTGTGGGACAAG
Source organism: Machaerirhynchus nigripectus (assembly GCA_013397975.1). NCBI lineage: Eukaryota > Metazoa > Chordata > Aves > Passeriformes > Dicruridae > Machaerirhynchus > Machaerirhynchus nigripectus. The sequence goes on from VZRQ01008533.1 coordinate 9,929, forward strand.
AAAGCAAAGTAATTAGTCCATATTCTTTGCTTTTTTCTGAGATAATTTTTCTCATTGGCTAGAAGTCTTTTTTTTTTTTTTCCTCAAAAGATACTTTCAAGTTTCAGGTTTTCTGTGCTGTTCCTTAAAACATTTGTACAGTAACTACAGCATAAGGAACAAGTAAGTAATGCCACAATATTTTATCACATTATTGCTGTGGTAATATTAAATCATTGAACATGTCATTCATAATAGTATTATTTTCTGTAGTAAATTACCAGGAAAAGTAAACATCAGCATTTTTTCTCAAAAGAGTAGCTGGTTGAGTGTAGTTAAAGATTGTATCATGCAGGGACAAAGAATTAAAGAGCATAACTGTAATTCTTAAATTGCATAATACGAGTGTTTGACTTTGTCACTTTCTTTTAATGTAGCTTTAAAGTTTCTTTAAAAATTGGAGGAGGAAACCCCCAAAGCATTTAGACATTGGCACATTGGGGCTGAAATGTTTAGGCTCCCCATTGAAACCACACCTGCTTGAAGCAGCATTTGTTTGGTTTCAGCAGTAGCAGCTTGTAGGAGGACCAGCACAAGAACAGGTCTGCTTGGTGGGTTTCAGTGGTAGTGGCAGCCACAGAGGATTCAGGGAGCTTGGCTATCACTCCAGAACCTGCCACACTATTTTCACGGGACAGCTCTTCCATCTGCTCTTCTCAAGGGTGATCCATTGATCAACAGTGCTTCCCTAATCACCTCCCCCTGCCAACTGCCCCAAATCTGCCTCATTCCTTCCATTTATTTTAATTTTGTAAAGTTCTTGGAGATCTGCTGATGGAAAACAATGCTGGAGAGGCAGGTGCTTTTCCCAAACACTGCCTGTGAAACAGATTAGAACAAAGAAAGAATGAACCAGAAATAAGACCAAATCGGCCTGATCAAGTGACGAGCACCAAGAACGAGTGAAACCGCAGATAGGAGATCCATATCCTCCCATTACACCTGCAGAACAGGTAATGAACCTGTTTTTCAGGTTTGGTAGTTGCAATAGTAGAGACACTGTGAATTTCTGTGTGTCCTTCAGCTGTCTGCAACAGCAAACAGATTTTGTAGGTGATTGCATATTTTCAAGCTAATCATCAGGAAAGTTCTGGAGCACACTGTTGCTTTCCTGCAGAGATGCTTTTTAATGTATTCCTGGTACCTGATGGCTCTCAAACACTAAAGGGCCTAGAGATCCACTGTGAAGAGGCAAGGTTGTGTGTCCATGCTGAGAGAAAGAACACAGCTGGTGTTACGTGAAAGACCCCTTTCACATGAGCTGTGTGTCCATCCAGGCCTGCTCATCCCTCCCTCATTTTCACATCCTACCCTCGCTTCCACATCCCACCCTTGTCTCTCCATCCTGCCCTCATTCTCAGCCACTCAACTTTTCATTTTGCAGGGCGTTTCACCTGGAACAGCTCCACAATGATGTGCTTGATTCTCATTATTGCCACAATCATTTCACAGCAAGTTTCAGAAGTGCACTAAACTGACAGCATTGTTGTGCTGGAATAGCTGGAAAATTTCTGTACTAAGGCATATAGCACTGCCTTAGCTTGCACTCCCATCTCCTAGAAGCCAGTTTTGTTAAAACACACAACTTAAAAACTAAAGTCTAGTAACATCACAGTGCATATATTGGAATAAAATGTGCATTTTTTTCCATCAGCTGAATGATTTAATACATGTGTTTATTCAGCAAGGTTGCGAATGAGCTGCTGTAGCAGTAACTTAATGATGGCAAGCTCTGACCGCCAGGCAGTGCTTTTTATAGCAGGTCATTGCTGTCTTCAGTGTTTGAGACAAATACTGGATTCATTGCGAGATCTTTCAGCAGAAGGATAATATGTTGAAAAGCAGCTCTGTCAAAGTGACTTTGCTGCTAAACATTTTCTAGTAGTTGCAGAATCCGAAATCTGATTTATTAATTAAATCCTATCAGCATATGCTCTAAAGAAACCAGCATGGCTGAACTATGCCCTTCTTAAGTGAGATTAAAGGACATGACTAAAGTTTGTAACAGTATGCCTCAGCCCACATTTCCTGTAAAGGATATAACTTGTTATTTTTCAAAATATGCTGAATATATTTTCTTTATATCTTGGTTTATTATGACCCATGGGAGCAATTGTAAAACTGAAGCATGCAAAAACTAAGTGAAAAAAATAACTGGGTTACACAGGAGGAGCTGGCATATCCTGACTGTATTATTCTCCTACAAAGGAATAGAAAGGTATTTGGCCAGATTTTCTCCAAGGGGGACAAAATTTTTGAAAGAATCTTTGCTTAAACATTGAGTAATTGTTCAACTAAATTTATCGAGCTAAATGACACATTGAGAGAAATAGAGCATGTCTTAACATGAACAAAGGAATAAAGAAAACCGTATTAATTAGCAACATGTAGCTGAGAGTATCATCCTTATGACATTTCTGTGGGATTGCTGTAAATAGTGCCTAGTGCCACAGTATGAGACAAACATCTTGCAGTCTGCTGTGTTGGGTAATTACAATGCACTGAGCCTGTATGTTCAACTTTGTCCTTGACAGGAAAGCAATTCCCCGAGCCCCAGCACGTTACTCTGTAACCGGACATGGGCAGCTCGGTGCCAGTCTCTCCCAAGCCCCAGGCACACCTCTCTCGTCTTTCACATTTTTTTGCTGCTCTTGTGTTTTTGCACCAGCCTATGCTTCTTCCTGTAATCTGGGGTGGTTAATGTGCAGCGCTGCTTCCCCACTGGCAGACTTCTAGCCTTTAAAATTCATTTGAATTCTTCATGTGCTGGCAGCAAGACACATGGATAGTGGTGGGCTGGTGCTCTCTGAGGGAGGTGAAGTGTTGGCCAAAGCTGCTTTTTCCCCTTGCTGATCTGCACCTCTCTAAACCCCTGGACTGGCCAGAGAGACATCCTCCAGTGTGGAGCAGGCTGGAGGCTGGAGGAACCTCTGGTCTGCTCTGACTCTGCTGTGAGGTGAGCACCCTTCCTGAGTGCCATGTTCTCCCAGGGCTCCCAGGAATCCTGCGCCCACCACAACCTCACCGTGCCCACCTTCATCCCCGAATCTCCCAGTGCCTTTCCAGTTTCACAGAGACAGCTACTAGTCCTTAACCCCTGGCCAAGGTGACAGCAGATGGGAAAGCACTGTGTGCAGAACAGCAAGAGAGACAGCTGAATGAAGCCCTGAATTACTCATTTCAGCAGTGACATGTAACAAAATCAGCATTGGTTGGTAGTGCAGTAGTTTACTGGGTGTTGCTGTGCCACCAGGGTACTACCTAGCTCGACTTTGACCCAGCCCATGTAGTTACTGTTGGAGGGGGATTTGTGGGCAGCCTTTTGCCATGTTTCCTCTGCTAGAGAGCATTTTCTGGGCTTCTCTTACACCTTTTTCTGATCCTTTCCTGCCACGCCAGAAAAAAAATGCAGGGGCCTTTTTCTGAGCACTCCTTTCTTACGTCAAGGCACTGTCTGGGAGCAGTCAGTTGTCTTTGGTTTTACCACCACTGCTATTCCAAGTCTGTATCTACTTCACACAGCCTGAGTAATGTGGTACTTTGGGCTTCTGGCATCACTTGCTAAGGTTCCTGATGGCAGAAAGCCCAACTCCATGTTGCACCACCTCCATGGTGCCATCGCAGCCATGACCCAGCTGCTGCTCGCTTGGTCCCCTGTGGGAAGCAGAGGCCTGGTTTTCCTGCTCTTTGATCCCTGTGTGGAACAGGTGTCTCACATTCAGAAAAGCTCATTGCAGTTGTTCACCACAGTTGTGTTTGTTTTGCTTCAGCTGCCCCTGTTTCTGATCATGTCCCACTTTGGCTATGAGGGTGTTACCAAAAATTGGTTTGAATGTCACCCCCTTGGGCACTGAATCAGTGGCAGAGACTGCTGCCATGTACAGGGAACAGTCCATTTGCATCCTGCCTCAAGCATCCTCATGACAGTCCACCTTCAGAAACCACAGGAATATTGCAGAGCAATTGAATAGCTCCTGGCATTAAACATGAACATGCTTGGTATGACATTTTGCCGAGAGTGGATTGGGATTTCATACAACAACTCGCTGCAGGTACTTACACACTCTGTTGGGCATGAATGCTTGGCTAGACATTATGTCTTGCCTTGGAGGAACAGGCACAAAGCACCGATGCGCCAGCACCTGTGGGAGCAGATGGCTTGCCTATTTTCCTCCAGACACTAAGGCTCCAAATCCACAGCACATCTCTTTCTCAGATTTACAAAAAGCTGCAGAGGAACTGTCTCCTGTCAAATTTCTTCTCCTGCCTGGTGGGACCAGCTCCAAACTCAGCTACTCACATTGCATTGTTCATTTCTGAAAACTTACACTCTAGAGTTTAAAACTAAAGGCTGAAAGTGGTGGGGAAAACCCAAGCAAACCACAGCCTGTGTGACTGAAAGTGAGATGATAATCAGTGGTCCTTGAGGCCTAAACCCTTGTCTGTGAATCACCAGGGACTTGAATACAGACCCCATCAGTGGGCAGCAAGGCAACAGGCTGTGTACGGGTGGTCCAGCAACACCAAATCTGGTGTTGAAATCTGGGGAGAAATCTGGGAGAGAACTGTAATACCAGAATGTTCCTTGACCTTCCGAAATCCAAGACAGTCCAAGACACATTATAATATAGAAAGTATGCTGAGTGACCATTTCCAGCTCCAACAGGAATTTTCTTTGACCTTTTGACAGCTACCTGCTGTATCACCTCCCCAGCTTGAAAAAAGGAGAGAATAGTTCCCTAACTCAGTAGACAGCTCAGGTTTAAATTTAGTAGCTACTTTTAGAAAATACCTCAGGATTCTTGGACAGGCAGCTTTGTGCAAGTACTTCTGGCTATCACTGCTGTCTCCTTAGGGATGAGAAAATGCTGTACTAAATAGGATAAGAATAGAAACAGAGGACTGATAGTGCTCTTGTGTGCAGGATGGGTGAGATGAATGTCATCTTCCTCTTATATGCCTTCATAAATCATCTCCCTTTCCTTTTTTTTTTTTTCCCCTTGGGAGTGTTGATTTTTACCTTAAATGAAATGGGCAAAATGTCATCAGGGAAGTCCAGCTATTAAAACAAGCCGGTAAGACTTTTCATGCCCTTATTTCCTGACAACCGAAAGGACTTTGGATTTTATGCATAACAAAAGTTTTCGGTCCACAATGGCAAGAAAATTACTTATATTCTGTATATTTTTTTATGTGGCATCAGGTAATTCTGCTTTCAAGAAGCACTTTCCTGTACATATAAACACACCAAATCCCTAGTTAAGATCATCTAAAGAGAAATACAATTTTACCTTAATAAATAGGTAAGATAAATTCGCCATGTAGCGTATCCTTGCTGAGCCATGCAGGAACACTGCGGGTGTTTGGAATTCACTCCTATTGTCCCCAGGCTGAATTGCTTTGAAAAAGGTCACATGAGGAGGAAAGGAAGTTTTGACTTTCACATGCCTGTTATTGCTAAGGAAACCACTTCCTTGGTATTCACATATTCAGCATGTCTCCAGTTTTGGTGCTCTGACAAATGACATCGTGCTGCTGCAACGAGTAACAAAGAAGGGTGGAGAAGGCTGTTAGACAACTTGACGTGTTTGAAACACCAGTACAGCTTTTGTAGGACTGTCAAACTTCAAGCAGGCTCTGTGAGAGTAAGCAGGGTCCTTTGTTAGCTGCAGATGGGATACCTGGAAAAGGTTTAGAAAAGGTTCTGGCCTACACCGCAGCAAGCTCAGGTGTAGTTTGGAAGTTTCCTGGCTTGAAGCGATGGCAATATTCTTACACCTCTGTGGATACCCAGAGACAAATTTTCTAATACAAATATGCCTGTGCTATTTGTGTAGAATTTATTTCAGCTTTCAAGTACATACTTGCCTTTTCTTTGGCATTTGGATATCAGGAACGGAGTATCCTTGGTATGTGGTGATTTCAAAAGTACTTGGATTTGAACTTTGGCTATGCAGGACTTTCCCCATCTTTCTGACTTCTTACTCAAGAAATTAGAAAGAGTGACAAGCTACCATTGGTCAGGACTGAAAATCTCTACCAATGTGGGGATTTTTGTAAAGGGGACTGAAGCAAAATTTCTTTGAAGTTTTATGTGCAAATCTCAATCTGACAAGAGGAAAATGAATCATAACTAGGCTTATTTCTACTTGGAAGAAAAAGCAGTCTAGTATGCCTCAGGATACAAGTGGGCTTCACTGTAAATATACAATAGCTACTGACATTACTCAGACCAAGTGTGAGGCATGCACAAATCACAGGAATTGAACAGCTAAAGCCCTGCTCAATTTACTGGGAGGCTACTGAGCTTTTGATATGTCAAGATCTATTTGTCTAAATGTTATCTGTAAAAACAACATAATGTAGTGAACTGAGCCTGGGACTCAGGAAGCCAGAAATCAATATTCTAATCTTGGCCCTACCTCAGATGCATTTGGTAGCTCCAGAGTAGTTGCTTAATCTGCCTGCATGCTTGCCAGAGATAAAACAGTTCAAATATAATAAACTCCACTGAATTGCTGTGCAGATCAGTTCACAGCTTCTGTATAGTTCTTTGAAGATCTGAATTGTTATATAAATATTAACATTACATGCAGGACTTCTGGAGGTTTGTCTCCAGGAAAATACATACCCAGTATCTTTGAATTTGAAAATTCAGGTCTGTTTTCTAGCAGATGCCCTTGCCCCACAGAAGCTTGAAGCACAAGCCTGGTGGCAGCCCAGAAGGCACAATTGCATCTGGCACAATATCATCTTTTCCCCCCTCCTTTTTCAGATGTTTTCTCCCAGAGAGCATCCTCACTTTCATTCTGACCATGGCAGGAGTAGACTATACCTCAACAGAAGTTATTTGCTTATTGCAGAAATAACACAGAGAAGGACCTACGGGCTGTTTATCTAGGAATAAAGACTAGAAAATAGTTGTGATTTCTGGGTTAAAATACTTGAAAACATGCTACTCATTTCCCACAATATAGTAATTTCTGAGTGATCATCTTACTAGAGTACTTCTGTCCAAGGATCTCCGAAGGGTTACCTGAGGTGAAATAAAATATAAGTAAAGTCACAATACCTTCTTCAGCTTTTAAGAAGTAAAACCAACAAAACAGATAAAGAAATTACCCAACGAACAGCACCACAGATTACTTTCTATAATATAGGAAAGAAGAGATAAACTGGCTGTATCTCTCTTCCATGCAGGAAATGAGTTCCACCTACAGAGGACAAGAGCACCCATATCCTAGCAAATTGTGCACTTTTCCAGCCCAAAAGGGCAGCGGTTTGTGTATTGTTCTTGAAACTATGAGGTTTTTTAAAACGTTGAAATTTCTAAGAAGAACCAAGTGCTAAACCGATCAGGTCTACATTTACTGGTATGTATGTTTGTTTTACAGTCATTACTGCTTGCAGAAGGGGGTCGAGCACCTCTAACAGCCCAGGGTTTTGTCTTCTGTCCTACTCAGCCCTCATTATGCTGTTAAAATACACAGGCTGTGGCTGGCAGGTGGTAGTTACGCCCGAACCTAGGCAAGGTTTTGTTCCAGAAAAAGCTGGAGATATTTGCTACATTCAGTGGTGAGGCAGCAGGGAAGGCAGTGCACAGGGGGGATGCACTCACGGCAGCCGGGGTTGCTAAGCACACAGCCTGCTATGCCGCTAAGCAGGCAGGACCAGGCAGGGCCATTAAGTCTGGAAGAGGCTGAGTATTTAATAAGCTGCATGCTACCATGCATTTACATAGCTTAAGTTGTAGTAAAGCCCTAGCAGGAAAGGGTCAAAAGTGCAGGGCTGGAGGGCTAAAGCCCACGCAGACCGCATCGTAACCCATCCTGTCCTCAGCGGAAAAGAACTTAGGGAGGAACCATGAGAAAACAGCCTCATTCCAACCAAGGAGAACTTTAAGGGCTAAAAGGCAAGAATTTAAAAAATGTAAATTTAAAAAATAATTGAAATTATAGCACATGTGACCAGGTCTGGCAAAACTCAATTACACAGAGGTTGCAGGGTATCTACATGCCCCCAATAAACCAAGCGTAAGGAGTGCAGTGGAAAGGAAAATGAGATTCCCGTCCTTTGTGGTTTACACGTCTAAAACAAAATGACTCTTTGCTCACCCTGTGTGCTCCTAAGACTCTTTCATGTGAATCATTTGACACTTATTTAGTTCCCAGTATGCATATTTAACTATTTCCCTGGGCATCATCTTCACCCTGAAGCTGACAGAGACCAGAGTCCTGTTTCAGGCAGTGACTCCCCACAGCAGGCTCTCTGTCCTTTCTATTCTCTCCCTTGTTAGGAAAGGCTGTTTCAGTACAGACCTACTGACTTCGGACAGGAGAGCCATGTCTGATTTCACTTCCTTTAGCATAATCACAGACTTCAGTGACTGTGCTTTTTGCTTTTCATTTATACTGACGTAACTGAGATTGAAATCTGTCCCACAGCAAATATTTATCAGAGCATATCAAAGGAAAAGCAGAGCAGAAGAGAAACAAGCACAACAGTGAAACTTTGCCAAGATAGATTTCAAAGTCAATGGAAACCACCCCAGAGACACAGAGCTAAAATGTAGGACAAAATAGAACACTGAAAAAATAAGTTTCCAAACACTGGTGTCCTACAGAACAGGTTTTGATTACCTGTAAATTGTAAAGATTATGAAGCAAAACCTACACAGAACTAACAATATGTGAACAAAGTCAATGGTCACCGCCCTGGTGCTTTTGTTAACATCTTTGCTTTGATATGTAGACCCATCACAGCTATCTGTGCAGGTCAGGGACCCTTTCTATAGAGTACTAAGAAAGCAACAGGACAACATCCACAACTGGCTTTCTAAATTATATAAAATAACGGGATGCCCCACTTTAATTAGATAACTAAAACTGTTTCTGCTTTGCTAGATGCCAAGGACACCCAGTTTCTTGGCAACAGACCTCTAATTTTCTTTCTTTGATATCCAGGTCACAGCCATTTGGATTAGAGGCTCATTTCCAGCAGCAGTGCACAGCAGGGGCACAGAGCTTCCTGTCCTGCTGTTGGTATCCCCGCTAAGTTCAGCATCTTGCAACAACATTTATAAAAGCTGTTAAACGGTTAAGTCCTTATAAAGGGTAGTTTCTCAATATTCACAAAGTTCAGGTGACATGTAATATATTAAATACATATTAAAGTAATATGTAAGCATATGAAAAAATTAGGCAGTCCTGTGCAACACCAGCAACCTCTTACATCATCCGCAACGAAGTCTCACAATGTTCTAGCAGAAGAACATGACTGAAAGTGTCAAAGCCAAGACAGAGGAGAACTCTTCCATCCCCAGCTCTCAAGCTTCTTTGAAAATAAGGTCTACCACATCCCTGACCATTTGCTATCATTCCCTCTTATGAGGGAGAGGAACACTGTCATAGAAGAGGTCTACCTGCTATCCAGATTAGGTGAGGAAATCACATACCTTTACTGAGTGTTGGTCAGCTACCTGAAAGAAAAGCACATAGCTCTGAATGCCTGTACCAGTGCTTTGCCAGAGCTGACATCATTTGAACTGTGGAGCAAACTACAGCCTGAAATTATCAAATGTCATCAATCCATATGTCAGGCACAGTTAGTCATTCCCAGCCCCACATGAACCGTTAAGGCGTAACTGATGCCTAAAGATTTTTAGTTTTTTTCATATATTTTTAGCTTTGTAGATTTTAAATTTATAGTTGTATGGTTTCTAGTATTTTTCTTGCCATTTCTCACATTTTAGAACAATAAGCTAACTCTTTCTAACATGTTCATGAAATTCTGTTTAGTCTTATTCTTAGGAAGAGAATTTCTGACAAGAACATCTGTTTTCTACCAGAACTTAAGAGACATAACAAATAGGGCAAGGAAGCCCCTGGACCAGCTCCAAGGGGCTGAACCAAGGGTGGGTTACTGGGGCAACTGATCTCCTATTGGATGTACCTGCTAGATATACTAATTAATTAACCTTATACAAATTGTAGAAATCCTTTATCACACATGTGGGTAGCCATTTCTGCGCACCTGAAAGCTTTCATTAAAAATCTGCTTTTTATCAGTTGCAAGTTTTCATATTTTGTTTTTTGGCGACATAGCAGCCCATCCATATTTTTGAAAACCAGACACTTTTTATAGGAAAGGACTATGGAGCACCGTACCAAGGGGTGGGTTAGACAGAACAAATCATACAGAGCAGATGGTAGTCACAGTGCTTAACTCACTGTTGGAAGGTGCCCAGCTACTCTAGTTACGAGTGACAGAAGAACCTATAGAGGATAATGACTTTGTCAAGTGCCAGCAATTTATTACATCGTATTCCTGAGAACAGCTGAGGTGAATTAACCACAGTAGCCATCTACTATTCCTTCTGACATCCCTGAGATCCTGTCCGTAGTGCTGCTGAGGTTGCTGGTGCCTTTTGGATCTATGTGAACTTGTTCAAAGCTAACCCAAAGCCAACTGGCAGGGTTAGCGTAGCACTAAACCCTCGCCAATAAACCAGGCAGCAGGTGTATCAGCTTATGCTTGCTGCTACACTAACCATCACTTGGGCTTTGGTCAGCTTGGAGTGTGACCAGAACAGAAAATGTTAACACACAGAGCTTTACAAAGAAGGTACACCAGGTGTTACAGCAGTACCGGGTAAACATGCCTCCCTCTAGCTACTTCAGGCAAAGCAAAGGCTGTGAGGAATGTGCCTTCTATGCACCCTTTCATCTGACAAAGCCAGTGTATATGACAAGATATTTGTATTCTTGTGTACAGCCTTACACCCATGCCTATACACATCACCATTTAGCTCTACAAAACATACTTCAAGTTGGATTATTTTTCATTAAAAAAACCCCCATTGAGCAATTTAATGAAAATAATGCTGCAAAGTGAATTTTGGCTGAACTCCAGGAGATTACTTTTCTATTGCCTGTCCTGAATTTTATCTTCTACTAGGGACAGGTAAGGTAAACACAGCAGATTGTTGATGACAAATATTTTGGATGTATTTTGGAAATGAAGCTTTTTTTTTTACCCCAGAGAACAGCCTGGCCCCATAGGATTGGTGTCTCAGGCACAGAAGGGGAAATGAATTAATTTTTACTCAAAAGAAGGCCACTTTTTTCCTACCAATGAGCACATCAGAAATACTGCTTTATGAACTTCTGATCATCAAGTAGCAGCCTTTTTCAACATGATCTTCTATTGAACAAAGTGCAGAAGTACTCCATGGTCATGTTATGCATGTGCCATCTTCTGAACTATCGCTGGACACATCCAATCATCTACAACATCCAAGAAACCATGGATCAAAATAGAGAGCAAGTTAGACAGTCTGGCAACCTTAGTATTCTGTATGTGCCAACTCAGTAATACAGCTTATTGTAGCTATGACACAGGTATGAGTAGTTTCAGTCCATGATTTAAGATTTTTGTTATGTTTATTTGGGCTGTCTTGTAAAGGGAACATTCCACAGAATGATGGCATGCAAGAGAAGACCTTCACCAGCTGAAATTCATAAAATTATTACAGTTCTTACCACAAAAAAATTATATGGTTGAGAGTCAGAAAATAAAAAAAAAAGGAATTTTTGTCTTTCTTTTAAGAATACAGAATCTTAATGAAGAAAATGTATTAGAAGTAAGGTAGAAAATCAATTTATTTTAAAAAGAAAATCTCTGCAGATAATATTTCAGACTTCACACAAGAAACCTGGTTAACAGGCAGTTTTATGTTTTAGTACAACTTGCTTTGATCACTTTCAGATAATTGTTTTTTCAGTTAATCAGCATCTCTGTCTCATGTTTTGACTTAAAAGGTGCCTACCACCTTTGCATTTGAGTAGTAAAGATTGCTGCTATTTTTACTGAAATCATGACCTTCTTTATTACTACCCAGATACTGTCAATAGCATCTTTCCTGTTAACTGTCCACATACAGTTTGAAATATCATAGCCTACTGTGTTGTGATTTCTGGTCTGATGTCAATTAATGGAATTAGAGCCCCTTAGCATTACCTTTCCCTTCTCTGGAGAAAGCTACTTTCTTTACTTCATTATATCCTGTGACAGTTACCTCAAGCCTGTGACAATTATTTTAGTCTTAACTCTTAGCTGCTCTTTGGTGGTATTTCACTGTGAGTTAGCAAGCTGTTATCATGAGATGGCTGCTCAAAAGACTCGGGATTTTCAAAATTCAGCATTTAATTAATAGGTATTTATCTCTCAAATCATCCTGGCAGCAGTATCTGAGAATGGATGTGAAAAGGAGTTCCTCTACTACTGAAACTCAGGCTCTCTTTAATGTAAGATTAAGGCATGCTAACCAAGGAACTCTCTGACAACTCTCTTTCTTACCTAAGAAAGGAGAATCTGACTTCACAAAGCTATTAAAAGACTACACATACATACATGTCCATTGACGAACTATGTCCAGATTTTGTTTTGATTGTAAATGTGGTAATGCCTGTGAACCAAAAGATCTTCCAGAAAGACAAAATCAACTGTCATTGTCCTCCAGCAAAAACTGGAGATCTTCAATCTTCTCCATCAGTCAACTTTCTTCATTCTTAGAATCCTCCCTTTCAGACGCAAGTGCTTCATAAATAGATTTTATATGCTTCTCCCCAGCATAAATCCCATAATGCAGTTTGTCATCCTTTACAGTAGCCCAGGACATTTGTTTGGTGGAGAACCTTGCTGCCCACTCTCCTGCCTTGTTGACAACAATAACACCCCCCAAGCCCCCAACTCGTGTCTTCATGTAGTCTAATGCAGTGTCCGCTGCTACCTCTGGTGACATTCCTGAAAAGAAAAATAAAATCATTTCATGGTATCTGTCCTGACAGTTTTAAAATTCCCTTCAAATTTTACCCCTCCCCGTGGAACCAGTCAAATCTAATTTCTCTTTTAACTAAACTGGCAAGAAATTTCCAGTCTAACAAAGGAAGCGTTTTTAGAAAGGCTCCAGACAGTTGTGAAGAGCTGCGGTGGTGTGGTACTGCTCCAAGTATTTATTTACATAGCTTCAGATTTTGGTTCAGTTTCAGTCTTTAATATGAACTAATTCACAAACTTTATGTTCAAGACACACCATTTCTTATGCCATCATTTGACAGGAAAAAAATGCCAATCTGCACGATTTTCATCAAACGTTTGTCGCAAGCTAGGTCTAAAACATTTACAGTTTGAAAAAACACACATCAACCAATAAAAAATTTCAGTCATCATCTCTGTTCTAATTCCACTGGCTGCAACAGAGCTCAAAGCACATACTTCACGTTGTCATAATTTATCAAAAGCAGACATCAGCATGACTCTTCCTGAAACTTCTGAGACCATCAGGCAAAATGAGGTCTCAACGTACTAGACATCAGAAAAAGGACCAGCAATACAACTTTAGCTTTTCACTACTTGATTCGTATTAACAGAAGTATTTTCTAAATAAATTTAATATATACATCATACACACAGACCTGTAATAGCTGAAAAATATTTTTTCACTGCAAGTTTAAATATACATCCAGGAATGTTGTTGGCTTAGCCTAATTACCCTAAGATATATACCATCAGTAATGTTATGCAGCTTAGGTTATAGAACAAAACCTGACCTTCATGCCTTCCCTGCAAATTTTGAGTTAAAACCAAATAAAACCAGCAGAGTCAGAATTATTCACAGCACTGATGACTGACAGCATAAAGCTCCTTACTCTGACGCACGGGTGACACTGTGACTATTCAAGTCAGTGGCACTGTCTTCAAAGGGTCAGTATTTCACTGTTTGATTTTTCACCAAGACAACAGCTGCCACCATAAGACTGACATTCCAACAGCTGTTAAGACTGGCAAAGCAATTCACTCCAGAAATACAGAAGTAAATTTTGCAGCATTTGTCCAAAAGAAGATATTTAGTATGTGAATACTGAATAGCTGAACAGAATTATGAGGGCTCTATAGTTGTTCTTACGCATGCAACTTCAGCTCACTGTTCAAGGACTCAAAAAGTTGTAGTAACTTCAGGGTTTGTTTTCAGTGCCTTCATGGAAACATGTTGGGAGGAGGGGCCGGGGGAAATCTAATTGCTGACATGTTTGCCTGGCAGCTGAGTTACACTTCTGGGAAGGATGAATGAAGGTAAAGCAAGCATGGGCAGGCTGAGCAAGTGCAAACCAATTAGACATGAGTACATGTGGGTTCATTTTCTTTTTCTCTTTTTCCAATAAACTTTTTAATTTGAGACTCATTTGCCTTTCATACTGATTAATCACAAGCCAGATAACTGCTAACAATGCTTAAGTCTTGCAATGCAGTTAACTTCAAGCCAGAGAAGAATCTGGTTTACACAGTTTAGACAACAGCTTAAAAAGCTGTTCACAAATTGAATACTTAGGGACATAATTTAGAGAGTAAAGGGAGAGCAAAACGTGTTAAGAGCTTTGGGAGATAATCTGTAGGTTGTATTTTATACTGAAACTGTCATGTCAACTGTGAGATTTAGAGAAATGCACCCATTATATGCAAACAGCTCTATAAAGTACAACAAAAATATTCTTAGCTGTTACTTTCCTCTATACTTACTGCTTCTTCAAAGAAAATGTAAATTTAATGTTTTCCAACTATTTCCAGTTTGGTCTATCTCAAAGCAAGTTACACTGTACTGCCCCAAAGCTACAGCTTTCTAAAAATAATGGTGATATCTATATTGATGATTCTTGAACTGCATGCAACACAAGTATGTTGTCTGGCTATGTTTACAGGCTGTAACATAATCAAGGGTTTAGATGACAGACTAAGTCATGAAGGTAAAGCTCCAAAGGGTCATCCCACAGTCAGATTGTATTACAGTCACATAAGACATACTGTGTCAGCTGTTTACCACATACCCATCCAGTCAGTTAAGTACATTTTTCAAAACAAAATGTAAATTGAAATCATGATTAAAAAGTCTTAAAATAATTTCTGTTGCTGTAATCAGGAGTTGTTATAATAAAGACCTTTATAGTTTATTAGAAAGGCAAGATCCCATACTTCCTTATTTCAGCTCCAGTTATCCAGCCCTCCCTCACTGCTCCCTTAAATACATCTTATATTTACTTGTTTTCTATTTCTCGTTCACAGAATTTTAGTTTATAATTGGGAAAACTGATTAAAGAGAACTTCAGTTAAACAAAGCAGACAGTAATGTCTTTCAATGTACACTGATCTAAAGGACGATTCAGTATCAGGCAGCAGAGAATTCTGTTCACTTCCGCTCTTCTAGCTTTATTAATAATTTAATACTTTATTTTGTATTTAAAGTGGTGACCCATCCATCTACTCCTGAGAGCAACTCTTCTGACAGCTGTTCTACGATGACTGTATATATACTGAAACCTGTGTTTAGGCAACATTTCCTACCCTCATTATTTCAGCTTACAGGAAGTTTGGAATATACCTTGCTCCATGTGATAGAGGATCAGTCGGGCTAAGACCACTTTCATAATGCTCTCCCCATGTCCTGTGGTTGAAGTGGCACCAGAATGGTTGTCAGCATAACCTCCACTTCCTTTTCAGAGGAGAAAAAAAAACCAAAGGCAATATTCTGTAATATGATTTAAAAGCCCTACATTGTTTAAAACAGATACCAAACATTTCTTCCTAACGGTCCACTAGCTCTGTGCATTTCTGGGAGCAAAGTGTCAGTAATGCTTCTTTGTCACTTCTGCCTCAATTTGAAAAGTAAAATACGTGAAAGACATCAACAACAACTGGATGGAGCAAAGCGGTTGCCAAGTTGAGAGAGAAGACTAGTGATCTGTTTGTGTACAAGAGGCAGAAGCAGGCCAACACTCCACAGGACTGGGCAAAAATATTTTCCAGAACAGCAAGGGAGGGTATACTGAGAATCAGTAAGACAGGGCTGGGATGCAGAATGCCAGGTCACATCAACTGGGAAGATATGAAGGAAGATCTAGTGAGGACATTGGTGAGCTGACCAACTTTTGGGGAACTTACCCTCCACAGCATGTAAGAGATTGGAAGAGCATGGGCTCTAGTAAAACTTCACAAAGCACCCCTGAAGAATCTTTCAAGTCCTCACCACAAGCAGAGTGCTTCTTCTGTTGAACTCCCCTTCCCCCCTTTTTCTTTTCTCCCATCCTTGTTTTGCTGGCACATTTCACACCCTGTTCTCCACCAAGCTTCTGCTTGCTCAATACCCATATTTCTAGCACATCTTCTAAGAAAAGTATTTCCCAGGAGCTAAGACGAAACATACCACAGCATTATAAACAAGGTACTGGGGGAGGGGAAAGAGGCCTTAGAAGGGCAATGGAAGTTTCTTCCCTTCTGTACTTTCTTGATCAGATCAGACCCTTTTAGTGGACACCGAGTAACGTGGAAAAACACTACCGTATTAAGTCAATGCACCCTTACCAAAGCCTCTGATGTTTAAAAGCACAGCTGGCATTTCTGCACATGCCTAGTGAGACCAAAAGTTGCAAGCAATATGCTCAACAGCACCTGGTTTCACAAACCTTCATGTCCCAAACTTTGTTAATCTTTCCCCCATGACTCAAACTATAAGAACACTGAACATGAACCCTACATAGGAGGAGGGTATTTGCAGTCAGGAGGCTGCAGCCAGAAACAAAACTGAAAACCATAGTCAAAATGCACAGGATACCAAAATGTTAGCAAATTTGTATGCAAAAGAAAGACAGTTTTATGATAATCATATACTACCAACAGCAATGCTATTTGAGCTTGGAACATGTTTTACTAAAAATAATTATTTTCCAAATCCCAGCTGTATGGTAGAACCCTGAAGCAATCAAATGGCAAGTCTGTTTCATGAGAGGAAGAAGTCTGTGGAAAGGATTTCAAGTGTCTCTTTATACTTGGATAAGAGATCTCTTAAAATATTTCCTTTATTCCACACCACATTTATTAGGTTCTGAGATAGTCTTATCAGGGCTCTCTTAAGAACAGAAATTTACTTGAAGTTGCCAGTCATTTTATAATTCTTGCTCACTGATGCAACAAGTAGTAACTGCAATTACACCTACTTCCTTAAGTCTCACAGAAACAGCATCTTAATATGGAGCAGGCTATATTTCTTGACTTAGTGGAAAGCACAGCCATAAAAAAGGAGAGCTTTATCAGAATCAACAGAAATGAAACACAGGTGTTAGCACTGAAGAAAGGACAGAAAAAGCAAACTGCCATCCCCATTTTCCACACAAAACTCCCAAATCTTTCTAGCAAATCCCCATGCTGTAAGGAGCTTTAGCTTTGATACATTTGAATGCTAAATCTCCATTTCAGATGGACTAGTATTTATGTTTTGTTTCACTACAGAAAAGGAGAATGTGTAATACTTTTTTTTCTTTATGAGATACCTCCAAAAAGTGAAAGGCAAGATCCCACACCCCATACCTATGCATGCTGTGTCACCAACACGGCCAATCAGTTTATTAGAGAGTCCTCCCGTGGATGTTGCACAAGCTACATTGCCTTCACTGTCTATAGCAACAGCACCGACTGTTCCAAGGTCTCTGCCAAGAAAAACAGTTCACGAAATTAGACAGAATTAAAGCATACCTGTCAAAGCAGGTTGCCTTTATTTCCCAGGTAGCTTTAAAGAAGATTTCTACAACAGAATTACTGCGCATCATAAAGCTATTTTTGCCATGCTTCTCATTACAAAAATAACAAGAAACATGCAACAGTTCTCACAAGCTTTTTATTTAACTGAGTAGAAAACCCTTTTTTTTTTTTAATCTTTCCCCCATGACTTGTTTACTTTCACAGCATGGAAACTTGGGGAGGAAAAAAACCCCGCAAACAAAAGCACACGGCAGAAATACTTCTAGTCATTATAGTTCTGGAGTAGTTTTTTGGCTGACACACAAACTGACACACAACTTTCCCCTAAATGGCAACTTGAAGATGCAACAATTGGCTCCACTGTCTCAACAGGAGGTTAACCGGAATTATTAATGACAATGCACATAAATGAGTGAATACAGAAAGGACAGTAATGTTATGCACGCACTGAATCATTTCCTTCCTGTTCCTCCTCTTTCCTTTTCCTTACTCCCCTTAATGTTTGAATGCTATAAAAAACCCCCAGCTTATTTATTTGCCTTTCAACTAGTATTGCTCACAATGCATCATTAAGACATATTTTAGTCTTTGTACTCTGCAGCTACGTAATACAGAGGTTTAAATCACTTGGCCAGTAGACTCTGCTGAAACTGCACATTGGTTTAAAAATCTTCATGCACTGAAGAAAGCAGAAGTCTCAACTATTTCTTTATTCCTTCAACACAGAGAAGTCGTATACAACAGCCTGCTCAAAATATAGATGTGTAGTCGTGTATAGAGAAAAAAAAGCCTGTCGTGATTTACTGTAACAGTTGCTGCACTGAGAAGTGAGACATTACTGAGAAGCAATGGTTTAAATATCCACATATTCCAGTCTTAGCAATTCACGTAGGAACATTAACCAGTTTGTGGCTAGGAGAGGTATACCAAACCCCAAAAATAATCTAAATCCTTCCACACAGGAAAATAATTTGTAACTATCCTTCAAGGAACTACCCAACAGGCAATTGGAAAAGGAATACCTTTTTAATTTGCCTGGGCACTGGTGACAGTTTCTCTATAGCTCTGCAAAATCTGAGCTAATTGAGTCAGACGAAAGTCTTTGTGTACCATGAAACCCACAGTTAGTTTCTCAGAGACCCAACTTCCTGTTCCCTCCTGCTTATGTAAAATATCATACCGTCAGTCCCTACACTTCATTCACAGCAATTCAAAGTTGACTGATGAATCACAGGCCTTATAAGCTGCTCTGACATTTATGTAGAGACGGACCTCATCCCAAACTGATATGATGGTGCAGATGGGCTTCCCACCCATCCATCTGTTACAAATGATTTGCTGAAAAGAACATTAGTAAATTCCGTACTCCCTTGCACATTCATGTAGCACCCTTCAACCAACTAAAGTTAGATCCTCCTGAGAAATTAAAAAGATGTATCCAGATGTACATTTTCTTAGGTAAGTATTTACCTTAAGCAACTGTGAAAATAAAAGCACACAGATGACACAGGCAGCAATTACCTGTTTTGGTATGAGAGCACAACTGGCAATAAATAACAAAGTGAATGTGTCCAACACACCTCATCTGCAGTGGAGCAAATAGACAAATACACTCCATTTCTTACTGTCCCTTTTTTAGTGCTACAGTGTAACCTTTCCTTTGATCATCTTTGGAACAAATGCAAAGAAGATAATAAATAATTGTTTTTGCATGGCTGGTTGACTCCGAAACATTAACATGGCAGACAAAACTGCTATCAAATTACAACCATCTCTCTATTTTTAGCTATTGACAGTAGCAAGAACCTCAACAAGTACCTGTGGTATACCAGCGGATGCTATTAGGGACTTTTTTCAATCAAGAATTATTCCTATATACTGCATATACTGTGATACAGAATATATTACTGGTATTTGTTCATTCCCTTTTGTCTAAATCTTTAATTATCCAATACCCATGAAGTGACATGTACTTATACTATCCTCATTTAACTAATGAAATACCTGCTATTTCATCTCTCAGCCCTGCATCAGTAGTAGGGTTTTCTGTTTATTGCTGCCAGGGTCCTTGTTAGTTGTTACCTCCTTGAGTTACTCTTGCAGTGTGATTTACACTGGGGCTAGGAGCCCATTTACTACCTTACAGCCAGACTCAACTCCCTTTCTGTGGGATTCTCAGGCAAACTACAGTAATTCTTAACAAGGGTATTGCCAGAGTCTTTGGAGTGAGAGACTGCAGATAAATCAAATCACACCTTGTTCTCAGCAGAAGGTCTGCAAGATGGAATGTTGTACATGCAATGGAATCCTAAGTTTTCAGCATAAATGAATGCAGGCTTCTAACCAGCAGAGGAGAATGGTATCTCTTATGGAGACACCAGACTTTACCTGCAAAGCCTGTGAAACCCCAGGGTTTCCAACTGTGAGGATCAGGGGACTGGAAGTAAAATATACACCAACCTTCAAATTCCCAATATGATCTGGTATTACGTTGCCTCTGACTACTACTACTTCACCTTCTGTCTGTTCGCCTCAGGCAAGTTTCTGCATAATCACTGTGGACATAACAGGGAAAAAGAACATTCCACATGTGATACAGAATGAAATGAGTTTGCATTAAAAAAGACCTGTTTTCAGCTTTGTGAATTTGTGCTGATGTTTTGGTTTTCAGAAAGAAACCAGCATGTCCAAGACAATAAGCAGTCCTCAGCCTTTCAGAAATACACGAGCTTTTTATTATCAGATATTCCAGAACAAGTTCATGCTGAAACTGAAGATGCCTAATGCTGTTTTCAGAAAGAAAAAAAAAGGTAAAAATGATGCAGTTATGAGGAATGAATGAAGACTTAGATGCCATGCTATTTCAACTGGTATGTTCAAGATAACAAGAGGCAGTGGTGGCTACACCATCCTCAAAATTCTTCGTCATGAATGATAATACCACACAGTTTTTGGACAGACCACAGGCTTCTGCTGGATACAAGACGAACTATGACCAAGACCTTAAGGTCAAGGAACAACGTCACTTTCTTTACAGGACCATATTTACGCTTGTCTCATTACTTTGTTTTTCCTTCTAGCAATTTACTGAAAGTAACACATAGGTTGTAGTTCAGAGTCTCATTTCATAGACCTTATTAATTAAAGAAATGGAACAAATGGAAGAAATTTCTTCTTTTTGATCTACAAATTCAGCTCTGCTCCTGCCATTATTCCTATTTCACAAAACAGATGAACAGCACATAATACAGCATTTATGTAATGTAACAAACGTCTTCCTGCACCACAACCATGGACGTACAAATGGAAGCTCAAAACAATTTAGTGTTTATGTCTACCTCACAGGCACAGAAAACATTTTTGACACCTAATGTTTTTCATTACTTTACTGCCCACCTCACCTTCCTCTCTACTTTATACGAGACTGGGTTGTTTTCCATGTGATGCTCATTTTGCTGTACCATCCAGCAGCATCTCTCTTCTTTCTTACCACTAAACTTCTCAGTCATTTTTTTTTCATTCCTTTTCATAACCAACGGCCACAATCAGCACTCAGAAGAAATTACTGGTCAAAGTCTGAAGTTGTTTAACTACCTAATCCAATTTAAAGACAAATCTGATCATCTACTTAACCAAGATCAGCTTTCTTAGGTTTTTGGGGTTTTCTTTATGAACTTGTTTTAGTATGTCCACCGCAGATTCTTTAAAATCAGTTCCTCCATAGAAAAAACTACACAAAACGATACCTGCTGTTTGTAAAGGTACTCTATGCACTTCTGTAACTGATGATTTTAAGAGCAGTAACAAGTTCTAACTTTGTCCACCAATAAAGCCACAAAACCTGTGCTATTGTCAAAGTGACCAATAATCTTCTTAAGCAGCAACAAGTTTGTTCCAGTCATTTAAGCTTAAGCAAATTCATTGAAAGCTTGATTTTCTACTGCTTTCAATGAAGACATACTGTAAAGAGTGTATCAAACCATGTAACACTTGGAATATAAGCCTTCAACATTTGTGTGTGCTTGTTTGGGGTTTTGTTTTTCTTGGTTGCTTTGTTTGTTTGGGGGTTTTCCGTTTGAGTTTTTTTGTAACCAGTTAGTACACATTAAATTACTCAAATTTAAAAACAAGCTATATTTTACCTACTTCTGAAACTCTTCAGGGTTGGAATCTGGCTCAAGGTTTTTCTTCCATCTCTCCCGGGATCTCTCAGTTATGAGTTTCTCCCCTGGAATCTCAGGAATACCCATGGCCTGAGCAAACAGGTGTGCACCACGGTCAGTCAGCAGCATGTGCTTCGTCTGCAGAAAGACAAGAAATTCATTGGCCATTCTTGTTTTGTCTTGTACTGAGCAGTTTGGTATAATCACTATATTTACAGGTATCCACACAAAGAAAATTCCAAATTTTATTTTTAAAATTTCTGAATTTCTGTCCATATCCCCTTCTACTATAGCTGAAAAAGCTTTCAGTTCTCCAAACCACAAAGTTTAGCCATCAGTAGAAAAGGATTGTATCTAGCTATTTAACACTTAGTATAATGGGAGAAGAAAAATTGGTGAATTTGTTCTTTAGCTAATTTGTATGCTACTTTTTTGAACTGTTTCAAATGAATCAAATTATTACATAAACCAAATTACTACATAACTAACTGTTTTGTCCAGTTAACTAAGAGATTTAGAAGGCTTTTATTCAAAAGAAAGCTAAATAAATTACTGTTTAAAGGCACTACACCTAGTAAAATATCCAACAAATTTAAATAGCATACAACTAAAGTATTTCTTAACACCAGCTGAACAATTTTATTTCAAGTATTTCCTTTGACAAGCTGCTATTCTTATTAAATCAAAATTTCAAATTTAAGAATAGAATACTTTTTAATGGATTTGACCAAAAAATGTTTGCTCTCTGCTAACAATACATGAAAGCTCTATTTTGATTCCTTTATTTACAAAGCACTTCAAATCAGATTTTAATTCAAGAGCCTTAGTTAATTCCATGCTTCAAAGTCTGTAGAGCTTGGTTAATTCGTATTTTAGAGAAATACACCAGATAAATTTGTTTAATTAATCCTTATACTTTAGTAGTAGCTCTGAAATCTGGTTGTTTTGTTTTTTTTTAATGTGTCAAGAAGTAAGCAGCAGCTTCTCGCACAATTACACAGCTGTTAATTGCTCATCAGAGCCTGGGAAGGTTTTAGAGAAGTGGTGGTCTGACTATACAGCATGGAACAATTTCAGAGCAGAGCACCTAACTTACAGTAAGCCCTTCTGCCCATGCAGCAGCACAGCACACAGGAACCAGCGGAGGTCCAAAAAGAACCATGTGATGCTGGAGGCAGCAGGCCAGCAGAGCCTTGCAAAGCACCCATGTGGCACATTCCCAGTTCTCAGCCAGAAGCAAGGATGGCAGAGGTTGGGTATTTCTGTATCATGCTGCATTCTGCAGGACAGCTACAGTCTCAAAGCTTCAGGTTAAGATGCTGCAGCCCATCAACTTCTGTTGATTTCTATAGCAATGACAAGTAATCACTACCATGACCAAGGCAGAGCACTATCATTTTAGATTCCAGACAAACCTCTTCCCAAATCAGAGACAATGATCTCTACTTAAGCCTATTAAAGCCTCTGCACTAAGCCCTTTGGACAATGACAGAGGACTACACTTTAGAAACATGCCTGACGTTGCAGCCCCAATACCAAACATTTTTGAAGATTTAAATGCCTTTTTAATTATCTTTAATTCATGAGAGTATAGCTTTAGGGAACAATACTAAGGGTGCCAAGGAAGAAGGTCCCTGTACACGTGAAAGCAGACATCAGGCTTACATGCCGAGTGCTGCTACCATGTTACCAGATGATGTAACACCTACCGATTTCTAACAAAACTAATGAGCAGTGCTCTTTGACTTGAAAGCCAACTTCTTTGTGCAATACTGCCCCCCTCTGCCACTACCACTAACCCCTGAGATGCACACAATACAATATTCAAAAT
Organism: Machaerirhynchus nigripectus; assembly: GCA_013397975.1. Taxonomy (NCBI): domain Eukaryota; kingdom Metazoa; phylum Chordata; class Aves; order Passeriformes; family Dicruridae; genus Machaerirhynchus; species Machaerirhynchus nigripectus. The sequence goes on from VZRQ01008533.1 coordinate 33,548, forward strand.
AGTTTGGGTTTTTATTTGTGGGTGTGGGTTGGGGTTTTTTTCTTGCTTGGGTTTTTGTAGGAAATTTGCTTTTGTCTTGATCTGTACCAGAAGACTGCGTCTTCCATCACTTGCTTTCTTCAGCAATTAAGACTATACGATCATTTAAATAAGTGTTAAAAAATCAAGTTTTGTTATGAAAAAATGGAAGTTATTTCTAAAAACTTTTTCAAAGGGTTCCATCCCATATACATATCTGGATAACATATGCACCTTCCTAGGCTACACGAACAAGAAATACCTGCATATTGATAAATAAGCTTCTATGATAGGACTTTGTGTTTGTTTTTACCTTCTTTTTCAGTCCTCACTGAAAAGATGTCTTAAGGGGATTTTTGTTATTCTCTTCAACAGATGTTGTCAATCAAAAGAACTGGTAGAACACTGTCAAACAATGCAAAAGCACATTTTTCTGTCTCATTCTTCCAGTTTCATTAATATGTTTGCTAATGTAAAGTGCCTAGTTTTTCTGGAGGACATTTACATAAAGTAATAAAAAAGGACAAAAAAGGGTTCAAGAGATCTTACAAATAAGCAACAAATTCCAACGCTTTTAGTTAATTTCACTGGAAATGGGGAAAATACCCCAAATTTCTGCCTGGCCTAAAATTCAGACCATCACAGTTCTTTATTTAACAATTCTGGCAGCGCAGAGCACAGAAAAAAACCTCGCCCTTTGCCTTGAGACGTCCGTGTTCTAAGCTAAATTCTCCTTTGTCTAATGTAAAGTCCTGCACAACAAGAGTAGGGGAAAACATGCACAGTTTACATATACCAATGAATTAGTGCTCTAATGCTCATGAGAAGCCCATCTGATGAAGTGTTGGAGCTGAGAAGGGCTACATGCCCCATATTAAAAAAAAATATCATTTCAATGTATCATTCTATTTATGTTCAATACAAACAGGAATAGTTCAACAGAAATTTAACTCCTTTTTCAAGAATGTGTTACATTAGTTAATGTACTAAACGCCTTCCACTTCTAGAAGCTCCTGTGATCAACAGCACAGCAAATCATGAATGGAAATTATTTCAGTGCCCTCCTTTTTTCTACTCCATGAATCTGGACAAGTTTGAGCCCAGGGGAAAAGTGACAGCACAAAAGGACAAATGTGTTGCAATAACAACCTAGAGGAGCTACTCTGGCCACCAGAGGGAGCCCACACTGTGTCGTAATAGGATGGAAATACAATTACAAGCAGACGTGCAGGATGGTTTTGGTTGGTTTGTTTGTTTTTGGAAGCTGCTCGTTTCAAAATTCCTTATGGCATTGAGGCATCCCAAAAACACTGGGAAATATGCATACTGACTTAAGACCCCAGGAAAACTACCCTTATTACCCACAAGTCACACAGTTAAGAATGTTTTTAATTAAGCATAGTGCAACAAAAACACACTATGAAATGTACTGTGAAATACTCTAGGTTGGTGTCCCAAAATTCCTGTCCAAGGTGAACAGACGGGCAACAATGAATAGAAGAGCAATATCAGTTGGTATTCCCATTTATGGGAGATGAAGAAGTGCAGAAACTCATCTCAAGATACATCAAGAAATTTAGGCCAACATTTACATTTGAAATTTATCATCATCCACACAGGTTTTTTTGCTTCTTGGCGAAGAATAATATACCTTTACCACAAAATGTCACGGTGTTAGGGCTACACCATTATACTTGGTCCTGAACAGTAGAATTTTATTGTTTCATTTCAAATTTAGTCTCAACACTTTTGAACACCAGAAGCAATATGCAATGACAAGAAAGACTTTGTAATAGACAAGACAGACAGAGAAGTGGGCTTTCTGTTTGTTGATTTGGGGTTTTTTGTTTGATTTTAAAACACATTGCAAAGTCACATCCTCAAAATCCAACAGGGTTGTTTTGACCTTATTCTTGTTGACTTAAATGGGATCTTTTTCATGGACGAGACAACAAAGAAATCAGTGATTCTGGAATGTGAAGTGAACATTGGGCATTAAAATAAGTTCTCTACAGAAGAAAATAAAATAAAATACAACATTCACCTTAATGTGCTAGAGACACACCTCCCCCAGCCCTTCATCTATATTCTCAAATTTCGTCTTGTGAAGCTGTCTACCACCTATACTTATTTACTGATCTAGGTAATGACATAATAAAATCCTTATGAAGGAAAAAACCACTTATTCATCACAAGTTTTAAAACTGTTTTCTAGTAGACATATATTTCACTGGAGTATTTATATTCAATATTTTAGTGAAATGTTCTGATCTTAAAAGCAGAACTATCCTCCAATTAAGGACACAAAAAAATTCCATCTGCTTTGGAGGCCATTGAGGACAAGATAAATGTCAATAATCTTTATAGATCACCAAAACAGGTTTTGTTGCCTCAAAAGTCACTTTGAAAGGTAAAAGAAACGTAAGTCCTCTTTGATAGTGTTTTTATAAATACGAACCTTTTCAACAATGGGGCAGCTGCACCAGTAGGATGAAAATGTAAACTCCAAAGACAGGACAAACTTCTTGATCACTGCCACATTGTTTTACTTGTAATAGTAAAACAGACACAGATATCACCCAAATCACTCCCATCCTGACATAGATCCGTCGCACCATATCTGAAGAATAAGAGAAGTCTGCTGTGGCAAATATTAGATGGACTTCTTAGTGGAGTAGGGTGGGATTGATCTTATGTAGAAGGTCAAGTAATATTTTAGTGCCCTGATAAATTTGATTCTCTTGGAAAATCTGTCAGGACCACATAGAGGTAATGTTATCTTCTACTGCTGGAAGACTACATTGGTAGCACTGGTGCTACCATTTGATCAGGTCACAATGGAGAAGGCTTCCCAGAACAACATAGGAGTGTATTACATAGCCAAATATGTAACCAGGTCATTTAATTCAGTTTCATATGACTGCAAAGTGAACAATGTATTACCTAACTTTAATCTCACAAGATCAAGCACAGACTCAGTGACAACAAAAAGCTCTTCAAAAAACAACAAAAAACCCCTTGAACACCAGCAGTGGAAATACAGGACACCAACATGTATAGGTCAAGTTATGTTTCCTTAGAATGCTATTTTTTAGAAATATTTCTCAAAACCCCTTAAAATAGGTGCTTCATGGCCATGACCATGGATTCCAAACACTCCAATCCATTTCTCCCTTCCTTCCTGCTTTAAAGCCCTACACAAATATCACTGAGGTGTATCAATATACAGGATGAAGTTCAAAGGAAAAGAAAATGCTTCATACTGAAGTAGATAACCAGCATACCTTTTCCATAACAAGTCGAGCAAGTTTTACTGGGTTTGCTATGCACTTAACTGCAGATACTGCTCCGGAGTCTAAATTTTTTCCATCCATGATAATGGCATCCATTTCTACTTCGCCTTTTTCATTTAGAACAGATCCACAACCTAAAGACAAAAAAAAAATTAAAAAAAAAATTAGGGGGCAAGAGGAAAAGAAGAAAGTCATTAAGACCTAACCACCCAGGTGATTCAATTATCTCCCATCAAGCAACCTTTCTCTTTCCCACTTTGCTGACTTACTGAAAGTATCTCCCAAACACAAACAAAACAGCAGAAACACTGCTGAGTGTAACCACAAAATCCAGAATGCCATTAACAGAAGTCTCACAAAGTACATCTACTTTAAAATAGAGGTGGTTTTTTTTTTGTAAGATGAAAAACACACTTCCAATTCCATCCAAATTACGTACTTGGTATTAAAGTTAAAAGCGACAAACCATCATGAACAGAATTCTTTATTCCCCAGATCACTTTCAAGTGTACAAAACTATTCTACCCTTACAGTTCTTCCAAAGGAGAATACAACACCACCCAAAGAAATAGCATAGTGTTTGATCCTATCAACAGATTAATGTCACACAGCACTCCAAGAAACTGCCAAAATTAATGGAGCAGAATAAAAGTGTCCCCTCACTACTGTAGGAAAAGCTTGAAATAACAAGTTCTTCCATTACCGAATTAAAACAGTACATAAAGTAATTTTAAAAAATAAAAATTAAGTAATAAAACATCAAGTAGTTATTTTCTGCTATAATTATCAGTGCTATCACTAACCTAATTGAAAATTAATGACATACAAAATGAGACAATGCAAATAGTGTGGTTTTTTAAAATAATGCCAATAATTGCATCACAGGGGAATAATAGGTTGTAAGTCATCAAGTGCACAAGCCTTGCTAATACACTAAGACTAAACCTGAAAAAGAAGTACAAAACCAAACCAAAACATGACAGACTTACATGGTAGCTCAGGTAAAAAGACCTGAGCACTGAACACGGCTAATCCAGTAGGGTTTTCCTCCTTTCTGTTAAACCAACATGAAAGTATTTCAGAAGCCACTGTTAATAACTGATATAAGACTTCTATACCAATGTACTTCAGACCTGAATATATGAAATTAAATCCCCTGTAACAAGAGGCAGCTAAATCCTGTAATCCTCCTCTTGTAATCTAAGAAACTGCCCCTGTCACATACAGACACATCCCCAAAAGTTATTTTTTACCTGTCTACAACTGCATTAATTATTCCAGAGTTCAGTCCTGCACCATTCATAATATGTTAATTTCTAGACTTCACTGATCTGTAAAGAGCTTACTGGTTAACTGCCTTATGCCACCCATGTTAACATCATTCTTCCACTTTTCCCTTATGCTGGTAAGGAATTGTTTTCTTAGCTAAACCCTGCCATGCTCTTTTAACTTCCTTTTACAGGGTAGGCTTTCTAACCCATGACCACAAAATTCCCACCAGAACTAGGGTACCCCTTTCTCAAGCATCAGTGACCAGAACCATGGTTCCAGGGGAAACTCAACAAGGCCCCTTCATCACTGCATTAAGAGTATCCTACGTCTACTGCACATGTCTCGTAAGATACACTTTAGGGTTTTCTAAAATTTACTCAGCAGACAGTTTCTGTAATCAAAGGCAGCTTTCTAAAAAGCTCTCCTTTTACAGCTGGTGAAGAGAGATAGGTGCCCTCTAAAAACAATTCATCCCACTTGCCATAGAATCATAGGAAGGCCTGGGTTGGAAAGGACCTTAAAGATCATCTAGTGCCAACCCCTTTCCACGAACAGGGATGCCACCCACTAGATCAGGTTGCTCAGGGCCTGATCCAACCTGGCCTTGAGTGCTTGTAGGGATGGGGCATCCACAACTCCTCCAGCTTCAAGAGCTGTATAACCAACTTTTCTCATTCCACTAATCACCATGAAAGACTGTACACCACAGCAAAGCTAGTTACTGAACTTCAAGTAATCTCAGGTAGGATGAATCCTTCCGTCTGTGGTTACAGACTGCCTTTTCACCTGCCTTCTAAAGCAATGGATAGGGATTACCAGCCTCTGAGGCCACAGTATCCATTTGCAGCAGTGCTGAAAAAATGAAGTTTGTGGCTTACTTATTAAGCAAAGGACTGGGAAAACAAGAGAGAGACAATAGAAGACAGAAAATCTAGGGGGACACAAATAATGAACATGTCTGACATTAGCCAAATCTCAGCTGGGATACTGAGAGGAGTACTCAATTCCCTCCATCTATGGATAGATAGGTCTGTCCTCTGTCCTGCAAAGGCTGCATAGGAAAGAGTGTGCAAGGATCAATAGAGTGTCAGTTCTTACTCTTGGAGTACTCATGCCAAGCTGGTTCATACTGCTAGCCAAAGAGATCACGAAGAAATAAAACCAAGGCCACTTCCTCACCGCAAGTAGAACTTGACTTCATTACACTGCACAAGTGACTAAAATGGTAATTTTAGACACCAGTATAGCTTCTGAGCCCTTGCACCAAGCCTACGTTGAGATGACCCTACACAGAATGGCTGCACCCTATCATTCAAAAAAGAATGATGAAAAAGAAAAAACTTTATCGTTCTGCCCATTCTTCCCCACCTTTATTGTTGTCTCTTAGTGATGTCTGTGTTTGCCTAGCAAATATTCTAGCAAAACTGATTTTATCCTTTTATGAAGATAAATACTACACAGTGAGTTTTGAACAGCCACTCCAATCAGGGTCCTCTTCACATAGCTTTCAGCTCATTTTGCCAGATTCTGAGAGCAGCTGTATCTAATGAGCATTAACACAATTAGACATACCTGTAAGTAACAGACTATTTGCCACTTAGATCGTATTCAAACCTGAAAAAAGGATGAAGCCTCAAGTCCAGTTAAGTAAAAGCTAAATAAGAGAATGCCACCCTGATGCTAACTATATAAAAGTACACACTACACCTCTAAGTCCACTTCATGATTTCAGCTCGAATGCTCTAAAAATCAAAATGTTCAACCCAAGTCAGTAACAAAACAATGAAAGTTTTATATTACATAAAAGCTGCTCTTGACTGCAAGATGAGAAAGAACAAATGAACCTCTGCAAAGTAACCGAGCACATAACTAATAGCTGTGTTATCTAAAACACTGAGCACCTACAGGTCTTTCATTCCATGTTTATTCCTAACATACCATGGTGGGAGTGGGGAAGTATTTTTGCTGAAATTCATCAAAATAATAAATTTGAGGTCCCAAGAAGAGGAGAAAATATTTGATTACTACCATTAACATTAATTCACATTACTAATTGGGAAATCCAGTTACAAACCCTTACTATAAAAAGGGATAGATTTATGACTCATATAACATTACTGCATTACTTCTGTAGTATTGTTTCAAAAATAACTAATTGCAAGCATTAATGAAGAGAAAAACCCCTAAAAACCCCAACACCAGTATTTCTGTGGCAATAGGTAAAGATCATGCACTCAGGATTAAACAATGCTGCAAGGTATATCCAAGTGCCTTGAAGATGCACATTAACTAAACACATATTCCATAAGAGCCCATGTCTTAAAACTGGATATACACAGCACAGTAACAGGAGAAGATTTACAGAAGAGTAAAACAGCACCACACAAATTAAATGGCAGATATACAACAATGAAGAATGGGAAAAGAGTAACTCATCTTCCTAAGGGTACTAATGAGAAACTACAGTACATACCATGATGAGAACTCACCTATTTCGTGACACTAATACTTACTTCACTGCAGTGTGCATAAATCAATAATAATGCAATAATAACAACAATAATACAAGCTAGGATTTTCAGAAGCATCAGGGCAAAACACTTGAAATACAATATGATTCTAAGTCCACTTAATTCTTAAAAAAATTACCTGCATTAAAATGAGGATCATCTTCCATTGACCGTACTGCCTCCTCAACTGCATCTATGGCACTGCCTCCCTGCTTCAGGACACGGTAACCTTGCAGCGCAGCCCTGACAACGCCAGCACGGCATCCCTCTTCTCGTTCTTTGAAGATCCGGCCAGCTCCACCATGCACCACGATGACAGGCTTCATCCTGCCAGGTTCCTCTTGAGGCTTTCAGCTTCGCACACAGGCCAGTTGATTGGAAAGAGTAGTCTTTAGCATGTACTCCTTTCTACATCGGGAGAGGCTGCAGGTTAGGTAACACATATGGGTAGTTTACCACAATTTTACCTTCTGGGAAGCCAAGTGCTCGCATGCAGGAGTTCCTAATTCAGTCTGGATGAGGCCCCAGGCAACTTGGTGCAACTTTGAGGCCAGCCCTGCTTTGAGGAAGGCTCTGGGTCAGGTGGCACAGGAGGGGCCCCTTTCAGGCTAAGTTACTCTACTATATTCTGGTTTAGTATGAACCCTGTCTGGTTCATTATATGGAAACAAACATTTGAGTAACCCTTGAACCTTCTAATTGCTCTTTGTTTTAGATGGGTACCCCTGTTGCCAAAGTACAGTAATATCACCAGCCATAAAGAAAGGCAACTGACCCGACCCAAGTTAAAGGCTTACCCAGCTCAACCAGCTGGATCCCAGAGTTCTGACCTCTTGCAATACTTTGAACTTTGAGCAGGAAAACAAGGTGTTCCTTCACACCTGGAAGCCAACACCTCGTTCTTACTGCTCATGGCCTCCTGCGAGCAAAAGAGATTGTTGCTAGTTGCTACACATCTTTGGTGATGCAAATCACAGGGTCTGCTTCCAGAAAAAGGCAAAGAAGCAGCAGCCAACTCATCTCCCACTGAAATCTGGGGCACCTCACTGAGAAAGCTCCCCTCGTGGAAAGTTTCTCGGGGACGGCTATTTTTGGAGGCTGTGAAGACTAGAATCCAACAGCCTTTCCTGTCATCCTATAGGCAAACCCTTCCGACAGAGCCTCCCGCACTCCTCCGGTCCCTCGCACTGCTGCTGCCCCAGGGGCCGCCAGCCGCGATGGCAGCAGGCGGGGAGCAGAGGAAATCCCAGCCCGGGCTGCCGTGGGGCACAGCAGCCCGTAAACGAGGCCCTTCAGGCTTTTATTTCAGCCAGCAGCTACGCTCTTCCCTTACTCAGCACAGTCTCCCCTGGGCCATACACCCAGCCCTGCCGCGCTCCGCGGCGGCGCCTCCGCTCAAGGCGGGCCCGCGCCGCTCGCCCGCCCACCCCCGGCGTTCCCGCGGAGTGCGGGGTCAGATCCCACCTGGAGCACCCCGTCCCTGCTGTGCCTCGCGGCCGCCCTGGCCGCGCTCCCGTGCGCGCTCCCGTGCGCGTGCCCGCGGCAGGGCGGGGCGGGGGCAGTCCCAGGGACCCTTTGCCCAGCAGNNNGCCCGCAGGCGCCGGGTTACTGCCGCCGCCCCTGAGGCAGCGCAGCCCGGCCGTGGGCTGCCGGTGGCGGGTGGCGCCGCTCCGTGCTCATCCCGGCGTGGTTCCCCCCTCAGCCGCAGTGCTGCTGCAGCCGCCGCCCTGTGCAAGGCCATGGCCGCGGTGTCACACCAGCTCACCGCCTGCCACCGCTTGATTTCCCGTCGAGTTAAATTAGAAAAATGGCACCTTTCCCCAAAAGCGCCCACCCTTCCCTCTGGCTGGGCCGGGTTATTCCCGTTCCAAAGCTCGGGCTGCCTAAGGAGTTCCGTAAGGTGAAAGGAGCTGTAGGCCGGGCAGGTCCGGTCTGTGGGGATCACCGCGCTCATCCCGGGCAGGTTGGACCAGAGCAGGTGAGGATAAGCTGTATGTGCCCACACTGTTCCCAAACTGATGGCAAACACAAGAAAAGAGATTGATGTTTGTTTTATTTCTAATTACAGGCTGCTGGTGGAACAAACAGTAGTTTACTAAAAGAAAAGCTGCTAAAGTGTCTTTCTGAAAAGTAAAAAATAGAGTTTGCGAAAAAAAACCACCCTCAGTAATTCTGAACTCCCTTACCTGTGTAACTAGAAGTGTAAACAAAGATTTCTCAACATTTGTGCAAACTCCCTGGCATGCGTCTGGCCTTCTCCCTTGATCGTTCCTGCTTTGCTCGCCACCTCTCCGCTCCCATGTCTCTGTTGAGGTGTTGCAGCCCGGGCTGCGGGGAGACAGTGAATGCAGCCTGCTGTGTCCACTCAGGGCATCGGGGGGACGTGGCTGTGCAAAAAGGGCAAGGATTTATGGCAATGTGAAGTCACTCGGTTTAAGATCTGTTCTGATCCTGAAGCTTAGTTGAAAAGTAATTAGTGTGGTTTAATTAAAAGGAAATGCTCCTGATGGTTTTTCTTTGCATTGGTAGGCTTAACACAGAGGAATTAAAATTTCTTACATTAATTATTTGAGAATGCTGCCTGTTTTTGTGGAATATTTATCTTGTTTTCAGGTAGTGTCAAGACAGGAAACCAATACTATTTAGATTAAACAGTTTAGAAGAATCATTTTAGTTGTTTGCATGGACAGCTGAATACAGAATTTATATAGTACCTTCAAGTTGAAGTTTTAATATTAGTCTAATGTTATGCTTCAACAAAACAAGGGTGTCACTTGATAGAACTGGAATAATCTGTTTCTACATCAGCTTTTTACCTTAAGCCCTCTTTGGCCACTGCCTTTGTTATTGTGGTCAAATAATTTATGTGCTTTTTTAAATGCTGTAAAGCTTCTCAGAGCAGACTGGAACGTATAAGTATTTAGTTTTATGATTATTATTTAGTTTTTTTAAAAACTAGCGCAATTGAATTGCACATCAAGAACCTGTCTTAAAGCTATGTGAACTGGTAGGATATGTTTAAATAATTGCTGTAGAAATCTATTGATTTTGTTCTTGCTAATTTTCATAAGAGACCTTTGTGTAATATATTTGCCCAAGAAATAAATTTTTAAATGTACAGAATAAATTAGGGGGTTTGCATGTGGAGCCTTGTGGAGATTAACTTTCCTGCTTGTAAGCTGGATGTGCCTTACTTGAAAGAGGTGGGAACACGTTACCACAGGTGAGTAAGGGTAGAGGGCTGGAGCAGGCAAGTAAGTGGTTCGGACACATGTGGATAGGGATCATGTGTGTGAAAATACTCTGATGTCATTGAGTCTACTCTACATTTCCAGTGACTAAAATACAACTGTACTTGTGCCTTCTATTTTCCTGCAAAATCTGTAAATTAAGAACATGCTCTCCTTCTAGATAAAGAATTCCTCTGGAATCTCATTGAAATGTTAATTTTAGGAACCAGCAAAGCAAGTGAAATATGTTGTAAAAGTAATTTTTTTAATGCATATTTATAATAAATCTATTTTTTAAATAAATGTTTCTGTGGTAACTTTTGTGTTTATCCATAAACTATTATAAAATCTTCAAAATATGATGTAGTGCAGAAAGCACTGCTCTGTATTTTATTAATTGGATTGTAGGAGCATGCGGAGTTGATCAAGGCTAAGGCTGCTTGAGCAAGTGTCAAGCATGCAGAAATAGATTGCTGTTCACAAAGTCTGCAAAGTTGGATCTTTTTATATTAGACAGAACTGTCATATGGAGATCACTGCAGCATTAGGATGCTCAGGTCACACTCTGGAAAAACTCATGCATGTTGAATAACTTCGTTCATGTGCACAGTTTGATTAAGTCTGTAAACCACTTCTTACCATATTCTTATTGCAAAGAGTGTGCCACCGTGTAGGGGAGCTGGAAAAAACAGTTCCTCTGAGAGTTTAATTTTTTTATGCAAAGTTAAACGTACGTTCGGGTAAGATCAGCAGTGAAAGGTGAAGAAGCAGGACAATAAATGGTAGATGAGGTATTCACTAAAACACAATTTTGATCAATTCTAATTGATTAATGAGTTGTATGTTGAATAGTTCAGCTGGAAATAATTTCTTGGGAAGAGGCACTAGACTCACCAGTGTCCATGATGTTTCCTTCTCTTCTGCCCAGAAGTGAGATTAACTTGGAGATGGGTTCATTTTCCTGCTTTGGGGAGATTTTAACTCTATAACTTAGATGTCTTTCCCATGGCAGATTCTCCCAAAGAGGAAGTTAACCGTGCCTTACTGCTCGCAGTAATTCAGTATTCTGCACGCAATGGGATGGTTCTAACAGACAGGCGACTGTCAGAAGCCCATGTGCTGGGGAAGAAGGGAGAGTGGCATAGGATGCAGGATGCAGTGCTGGTCATGGGAAATCCCTGTTCACATCCTAGTTTCAGACTGTGCACATCATGCGTTTGAGTAGTTTTCAAAGCTAGACTTTAAAAATGGTCCTGGTGATTCCTGTTTCTCTGTCCTGTGTATTTACTGGATTTTATCAGTATTTATCAGCCATGTGCTCTGCTGAAGGTGCATTTGAGGTGAGTGTCCTGAGTAGGAGACAACCAAACTGACACATGGATTACTGGCAGAGACTAAAATTAGAACTTTTTGTTTCCCTATTCTTCCTGTTGTTGCAAAAACCCTGAAACCATGTTGCATTTTTGTCACTGCACAGCTGAAAAAATATGTTCCTCTGTCACCTCTGTGCTTTTGAAGTCCCTCCCACAGCCTGTGAAGTCTATAAATCCCAGTCTGCTCCATTCTAATCACTTTAACTTCAAAGAAGGCAGATCAAGTTCAATTTTTTGAGATTATTTTCAATTCTCTGTTTATTCCAAGCTTTACATACCTTCTGTAAAACTCTTTTAGACATTCTTGTTTTGGCTGATCTGCATATAACACAAAAGCATGTTGGAAAACTTGTCTGTATGTCTGACAGAGGCTTTCAGCTTCCCAGCAAGTGCAGGGGCCTTCTGGATCGATCTATTCAGAGAAAACGGCACCCTCGGGTGGCAAGGGTTACAATTGCTTTGGTTCAATCCCATGCCTCTTGCCAAAAAATTTTGCAAGCTTCAGAGCTACCACTACAATTGCAGCATTTAAAACCCCCAAATTAGGAAGTATTTCTCTTATGTAACTCTCAAATTTGTTTTGTCTTGTATTTTGATTACACTAGGAAAAAATGCAGATCTCTTAGTTCTTAATGATATACAATTAACATGCTAAAGGCTATAATTAAAACAAAGATTTCAGCTTAGCCCATCTTTTAGGCAAAACCATCATTACTTTTTAAGATGCATTAGAAGATATTTGCTTAAATATTGCTTGAGATAAGGACTAAAGCTTCCAAACACTCCAGGAATTTTCAGGAGAATTTATAATACATCTTAGTAGAAACAAAGTAACAATTCTAAGAATTTTGTCATGTGGGCAGGCTTACTGAGGGTGATAGAAGTATCCACAGTAAAGCTTTAAGGTGGATTTTGTCAATATATGGAACACGTTTGGGAGAAAACATAGTACAAAACAGTTTAAAATAATTAATGGGGGATTTCCCTGTCAAAATGTGGGAACAGAATGAAAATTAATCAAATGACAAATGAACATCTGTCCAACTTTGTCCTTTCTCTGTGACTTCTTGTCACTCAAATGTATGGACCTTTAGCAACCCTAAACACAGGATATCACAGAGTGCAGGAAATAAAAGAACATCAGCATGGCAGATCCATACGAAGTATATGTATGATACTTGAGATGCTCTTCATACTTGAGAGATGAAATAAGAAAAAATGAAACTAAGTTGGGACACACAGTTGTGGAATTAAAAAAATTACTTTTGAGTAACTTTTTTAAAGACTTAACCAAGTTGCCAGGCATTGGAGAGAATCACAGGGCTCCTGTATCAGATACAATATTCCCTCTTGTGATTTGAAATGGGGTTCAGATCATAAAAACTTAGTAAATGCAGCTCCAGGGAGTTATTATCATTACCTGCAGGTGGCCCTGTGGAGGTATTTGCTTTTGCAGAAAGGTGAGCAGGGAAAAATTAAGCTTTGGAAGTTTGCTGCATTATATTGCAGGTATGCTTATATATAGCAGTTACCCAAATATCAGGAGGATTATAATGACCACGTGTGGCCATTAGAAAGAAAAAAAAAGGGCATGATAGTTTCACTTAGTTCAAATGTTTGGTGTATTTTTAGAATTATGTTTGGGTTTAGTGAAGTAAAAAGCTGAGATGTAAGAGTAGAAGAACCACGAAATTTTAAGTGGTAAAGTTAGTTTAATGTAAATGGTTTATGTAGCCAATAAAAGTATTTCCTAATGCAGTAATTAACATTAGGAAATATTTAGAAAAAATATGTGCCATGCACATAAAACTAGATTCAAAGGCATGTTTAGAAAGGCTACTCTCCAAAGTTCTTCCTCAATTTATTTCTTAAGAAAATTTCATGGTTTTTTCATACATCTTACCTGCTGCCAGACTGGTTTTGAGCAAACACTATGTTTTGTTTTTTAATAAGGAGTTGCATTTTTTTTCCTTCCACCTAAGAATAAATTCATACAGTATATGTAATACTGTAATAATAATTGATAAAATATGCAGTTGGAAAAGCTTACAGTCAAGACATCACTGTGGTTGTAGCTTTTGATGTGAAAATAACTACAAGGGAGATGCCAGGAGCTAAGGGGTTTTGTTTTGGATACTTGACCTTCTATTTTATTTCTATCCCTAAGTTAGCACCCCAGTTATAATGAAGTAACTAAAGCCTGTGTTGTTGCATATACATCTAAAAACCTTATTTCAGGATGGATTTTTAAGATATTTATCAAATTATTTATAAAATGCAAGAATACTGTAGAGAGTAGGCCATGAATAGTATGCTAAGAGAAAATTCTCCAGTATAAATCCAGAAGTCAATCATAAGGCTGGTGGCAGGGAAAACAAATTAAGCAGGGAAAAGAAAAAAGGTGTCTTTTAAAATGAGAATACTAAATGAGATTGCCAGTTGATGTCTGCCAGGCATAGACATAGATCTATTATGGTGAGAATTGATGTCAGGTCTCTCTAAATGCAATGTAACAGGTGATGAAATTTCTGTGAGATCTTCAGGTAAGCCATGCAAGGATACTGGAAACAAAAAGCACTTTAAAATTGATTGTGGTATGAATGGGGAACCAGTGGAGTTGGTTGAAAGTGGGAGCATTATTTTGTTTTTTTCCTTAGTCATGGGGATGAAAGTAGTGATGTTTGCTCCCAGTTGCAGTACAGAAAGTAATCATCACATGGGAGCTTGGAGAGGAATTCAAGACTGGATGTACAGAGATTTCTATAGTGTCACTTGTGTTGATCACAGGTGGGGAATATTGTTTATTTTGGTACCATTATCTGGGAAGCTTCCTAAAGCTGCTGAGAGCAGCAAATTTTGTTTGCCTTCAAGTAAGCAAAAATGCAGCTTATTTATGCACACTGGACTGCTAGATGGCTGCAAAACTAGTTATCTTCCTGAAGATTTGATCATGTTGCTGGTGCCAACATATTCCTTAACAACCTCATGTGGAAAGAAAACTCAGGATTAGGTGTTATTCTAAGGTTGCAGGAAGAGGCAATTTGTCATCTGATCTTTAAGTAGAGATAAATTAATGGGTATGGATTTTCAGTGTATTTTATTGAAGAGACTAAAACTATTGCAGTACTAGCAAAACACAAACATAAGAACAAATGTAATTAGGACTGGTTTAAGATGAGTACTTAATGTAGAAAAGATCAAGAGAGTAGGGTTCAAAATGTTGGTACCACTCAACTGTTTTCAGCATTGAAGTATAGGTTAAGAACTGAGACAAATACAAACATGATACTTTGTATTAAAGGGGCCAGGTTTAGGTGGAGTTGTATACTGCAAATAAATTGTTTTATGAACCACTAATTCTCCTTTTTCTCTACTTCATGCACTTATGAACAGCCTCTGATGTTTTCTGTTAAGTCCTTATTTTAATGTTCTTTCATAATATAGTCTCAATTTAAAATGTTAGTAGGCAATTTTGAAATAGATCATCATGCATATTGTTACATTCAGTAGCCACCTTCAGTTGGGTATGAAGTAGCACAATATGAAACAGATCTGCTAAGGGCATTCACAAATTGAAGTTATATTCAGGGTTTTGCTGGGCTATGCAGGAAAGATTTATTTCTTCATCCAAATGTTTGCACATCTAATAAAACTTACTTGGCATGTATGTTCAGGACAATGGATGCTATTTTTTCAAGGGCAAATTTTCAATCCGAAACTAAAAGCTTAGTTTTGAGTGTCGCATTTGTCCAGAGAACTGGAACAGGCTTTGTGAACAAAGTGCTGAGGTAAGGCCAAAAAACCCCCTGGTTTTGAATATCAGATCGTCTCTAGTGTTACAGGAAGGGAGATAACACGCTCAGGAATTGTGGTCTTCTACAACTATTGGATATTTCATACAGGGGAGCTGAACGCTGACCAGTATTTGGAAAGGAAGTTTGTGGCGTGGACACACAAAGCACAACCGTGAGCCTTGACAGTGCATGGGACTCTCAGCATTGGTGATGGAGCTTGTGTTCCTTCTTAGGATGTCAAGGTTAAAATGTGATCTGTGTTCTTCTACTTCGTGTTTAGTATGCAAAGTTGTCTCCTGCTGTAATCAGGAAGACATTGTCAAATCCAAGGCAACTGCCATCCCTGCCCTTTCCTTTCCTCCACTTTTTAAATCTTTTTCTCTTCTCCCTTCCCTCCTCCAAATTTCATTTTTTGTACAATGGGCTTTGTGCAAAAACTGGAAATGCAGAATTGGTATTTCACGTTGATGGAAAATTCAAGAACATGAGATAGTACTAGATTCATCATATTTGGTGAGCTGTTTCTGCAGATGAAATTTGAAGAAACAGTAGTTAACATCTGAACATCAGTATCCCTAAAATTTTGAGGATATGTGGTTAAATCTATTATCTTTCTGCTACTTTTATATTTTGCATTTTTAAAGAAATAATTTCAATACCATTTATTCGTAAATCATTGGAAGTCACATTTTCCCCCACTTTTTAAAAAGTAGAAGTTTTTATGATTACAATTTTGTGGATGAATGCTGTCTATAACCAGTAGAAATGCTTCAAAGCTGATTAAAAGGAGGACGCTAGGCTTTCTGAAATGCTCTCTGATCGAATATGAGATATGGGAGCATCCAACTTGTTTTAACAATGGAAGCTCCTTTTTTTCCTGTATAAAAATAGATCACAATGCAGTGACCCTAGAGGGAGAGAAAGAATGAAAAAGATGTGTATTTCTCTCAAAATTCTGACTACATTGTTACAGTCTGTGTCAAAGGATGACAAATCCGAATTGCTCTGCTTCGTGTGTTCTTTGAATTAGAGCTTGGTGTGTGTTACACTATTTTGACCTCTTCAAAATTCTGTAATTTAATTAGCAGATTTCCTTTTTCTTCTCTAACCCATTTTGAAGTGTNTCATAATACTTCATTCTTTTCTGAATCTAACTGCATATTTGAATGGAATATGTATGAAAGCACTCCTGTATAAATTTAAATCAGGATGATATAAAACCAGTAAGTGGTATTAACCGATGGGGATTAAAGACTACCTGAACTGGCTAGAAAAAATTTACTGCCCAGTCACTAATTTATAGGCTTGATGCTTGCTAGTGTATTTTCCCAGCTGCAACTGCCTTATCAACGTGTTCAACTGTGAATTAGTTAGCACAAAAAGTTGGCAGAAGAATAGGGAGTTTTTCACCTCAAGGTCAGTAACAAGGCAGGCTAATACTGATTTAATGCTGTTATGGTCTGGTAGCTCAGCATGAACATGACTCTATATTGCCATCAGTTGACACTTGTCTACATTCAAAAGACCACTTTTCTAACTGACATCCTTTTTGCAAGAACACCAAGGAGCAGGCACCTGCCTTAGCTGACAAAAAGTTATGTATCCTGGCTAAGCTAGTTGTCTAGGCTTCCTCTGTAACTGTGGGGAGAGGGATTTTCAGAGTGATTCATACGGTTCTAACATGTGTCTAAAATAGATGAGATGACTCATCTTCTGGAAGTACCTGCCACTCTACTGACGACAGAGGGAGACCTAGATGACTAACTTACCCTAGATAGCTAAATTTTGAACTGGTAGTTAATATGAGAGAAAGCTCAGTACTGGTGTCTTTTAATGAAAAGAGGCTCACGTATGCAGTCATTATGAAGAAGTCTGTATGACCACTGATCATACAGTATATGCTGAAAAAGAGATGGACCTGCACTGCTGTCCTCCTGTTATCTTTCATAAATATGTTGATTTTATTTCTTGCTAAATTAATCTATATCAAGGTGAGGAAAAGAAGGTATTGTTTACCTTATAAATCCCACTGGAAAGGGATATGTGTTATTTACTTTACACAGGTCTGTGAAGCAATGAGCATGATATTTATTCTGCATCAGTTTCCATTATTGAAATTGTTTTGTATTGAAATCGCTTTGTATTTATACTGGTGGTATTGGATGTAAAATCCATTAGGCGGGGTGTAACAGATTGTTAGCATGTATTTGCTTAAATACAGCATGAAGCTCTGCAGTCTGCAGGGCATTAACTTCATTGTTGACTGCTTCAGATGCACCTTTTTTCGGAGAAGTTAAAAATTTGAGCTTTAAACTCGTTAATATTTAATTAAAACCCATCACTTGGCCAATTTGAAAATTTGAGGTCTTAGGGAATATTCAGGAATCATTCACCACATATGATTTTAGATACCAAATTAGGTTTCTAAATAAGGAGTCGAGGCACCATTTGTAATCAGCAGAGTGGAGTTGACACCTCCAGGGAACAATTTGGAGCAGCTAAGATAAGCAGGAAGGTAGTGCTCTGGTTGTCCTCTAGAGGACTTCTGCTACTGCTTAGCTTGAATCCTCTGAAATAATCTCTGAGATACTTACTTATCCCTCTGTATTTACTGTGGAGGAAGCCTAGTCTGGTTTTGTAGGCTGTTGAAGTGGGCAACATGAATACTCCCCTTATTGTTTTCTATCATAACTCTTAGGTTAGTAATACCTTGTCAACTCAGAGTGGAATATTTTTCTAAATTTATTGAGAATATATTTCTGAATGTGAGATGTGCATTAGAAGTGCCTGCTGCATGGTTAATGTATGCAGTATGCTTAGCAATGTTAATGTAGTAGCATACAGTGTAGTGGTGTGTATATAGTCTATGTAGTATGCTGACTTCTAAACTATTTTCTTGTGACTTGATTAGCAGAGCACCCCCTGAATGTCCACGATAGTCAGCAAAATCCATTTGGTTTTCTCAGAAAATTGCCTTTCATTTTGGATGCTCTCTCGTTGAATCATAAACAATTCTAATCTCTACTGTGTCTGCAAGGCCCTGAGTAGTGAACAGCTGCCTGGCACAGGCACTGTAAGGCCTTCTTCACCTGCCCTTACATTCAGAGTATCAGAACACAGTGCTTTGGATCAACAGTGCAATGAATTGTTATATTTTTCTGTTGGTCAACAGCTACAGCACTACACTCCTACTGTAGCTTTGAAAGTATAATAACTAGTTATATATTGCTTTATGCAGATTGTACAGGGCTTCAAAATTCAGGGTGTTAACTGATTTGCTACAGTCTGAAAAATCATTTATAGAGTGTAGGAGTGTATTGTTGTGCTAAGTTGAGATCTTTGGATTTTCCTTTCATTTAATATGGAAGCCCGAGTTTATGGATAAAGCAGAAAATCAGTGAAGGCTGAAGAGAAGTCATGAACACAAATCAGCCTTGATTAATCTTCATTACACACCTGGAGAGAAAGCACAATATAGGATATAACATTAGCACCTGGAGGACGAGGAGTTTCCAGACTTCCAGGAAGAAAAGTAGGCATGTTACAAAAGACAAGCAACAACTGTAAGTGCTGTAACATGGGGATTGTCTCCCAGTGAAGGAGTTTAGGTGACAAAATTACTTTAATATGATAGCCATAAGAAATAGTGAATGTGTTGATCAAAGACAATAAACAACCTTGAATCTGGTGGGTAAGTTCAAATTCTGTTCTTTGGTAATTCTTCTTATAAAAGACAAAGGAAGGTAAAATTGCAAAGGACACAAGGGTGTATCCAGGGGAACAAGAACATCATTTGTAGTCGCCAGAGTTGTTTGATGAGGCTCACTTGCTAGATACCTGATAACAAGGAAAGCCAATCTGTCACTGTATGGTTCCATAAAGAAGATTTGTCTATAATAGGGAGCATTAAACAGGGTAATGGAAATTACTTGAGCAGCTACTGAATTAATTTTCATTTTAAACATACTCTAAAGATAACTGGCTGGACAGCATTGCAAGTTCTGTATCTGAGTGCATCCATTAAAAAAGGACTGTGAGAAGTTCGCTGGTTTTGAGTATAAACTTGGCTGTGCTGTCAGCTAACATCTCCTTTATGTGAAGCAAAACTTTAAGTGATGCATAATACAGATAGGACTCAGTTGTGGACTCATGAAATCATTATGTCATACAAACTGCTTTTATTTAACAGAGCAAGGTAATTGTTTCTCTAGAGGGTGACGAGTGTGATTCATTATATTTGATCTTTTTCATACCAGAAGAATACTGCAGTTGCTAGCTCAGAAGAATTTTTGGCAAATCAAAAGGAGACTGCTAGTTTTGAGCATTTCTCTGTCAGTTTGAAATCCCCAAGCTGTAGCTTCAAGCTCAGCAGTGAGTGCTTTGCAGTAGTACCAAGAGAGCTGAAATAATCAACAATAGAAACCTTTTATCTCATGTCTGAAATCCATAGATAGAAAGAGAATGTATACATAAATATTTCTCTTTAATATTTCACATCATGCTTCCACTTAAGAAGTTTAAAGTTCTTTCACTGAGAGTGGACATAAGCCAAGCCAAGCCACAGGATTAATCATAAATAATTTACATGAAATCCCTCTACTAAGATAGCCCACAATTTCATGAAGAATGAACACATGTTCTGAGAATACATAAGGGTTGCTATAATTAACTCACTTTAACATGCCTGGGAACAACACATGAAGCTGCTGTTGTAGTTTTTCTGACATAGCTGATCATGTTGCTCACTGTCCACAACAATAAATATTTGTTTTTCTATGATTTTTTTTCTTAGAATTGCATCCAGAAAAAAGTATCTGCTAAAAATTCTGAATGATGTTGATTGGTGAAGGCTATAGAACAACTATTGCTTCAATAAACAGGATTAGTTTTGGATTACTTTTTCTACAAAGACTCTGGAGCACTGCCGTACTCCTCCTTGCTGAGAAACATCAACCCCTCCAGATCTCCATGGTTATGTCACAGAATGAAAAGTAAAAGCATTCTGGGATGATTATATAAAAACTTGTAAAGGGTAAGTGCAAACTAAAAAGCTGTATTTGAGGACTAGACAGCACATTTTCAGATGGCTGAGTTTGTGTGTATGGTTGGAGGATTAATAGAAGCCTGAAACTGTGCAGCATGGAATGGACCTTGGTTTGGGGAAGATACAGAAAAGGCCTTACTGATTTGTTAGTGTGTCTTTTGAACATATACCTACCGATTTGGTTAAAGCAACAAGAAATTAGCTGAATTGCATTGGAAAACAGTGGCTTAGTTATTATACTTTATTAAAATACAAAGTATTCAACATTCCTAAACACCTGTACAAAAGAGATTTAAGAGCACAGTTAAGACTAGCCTTGCATATAGATGTTTATACCATTAAAGCTGGGGAAATGTGTATTTCTGCCATGTTCTGTAAATGTAAGATACATAAATTAGAATTGCTTAGGGATACTGTTGCTTACATGAATCACTTCTCCAGTCTTTAATTTATGAATAAATGTGCTTGGTGTGACTACTCTTGTCTCACACTGATCTCAAATGGCAGAAAATATCCTGTATGCAATGCTGATATATAGTATCCATGAGATATGTTTCTCAATATTGATTACGGTTATTTTATGTTTACAGAAAATTCAAAGCTGGGAGGACTGAAATACACCCAAGAGAGGTTTAATAGTGATGTGGAAAATTAGTCTGAGAAAATTAGGATGCAGTTCAAGGACAATTTCAAAGTCGTACTCTATTTAGATGGCATTTCTTATCTGAAGTGTAGTATGAGGAATGGACAGTGGTACTTAGGTTGAGCATGAGTCAACAGTGTTGTGTTACTATGAAAAGGTAAAAGTGCTGGGGAGACATGACAAATATCAAATATTTAAAAGACTTGAAAGTAGAAAGAGAATAAGCTGTGCTGTGGGCTAATGGGAGTAGGAAAATATAAAAAGGGCTTAAATAATAGGAAAATTTCAGGCTAAATATTATTGTTACATTATTTTTGCCAGGTTGTTTATGAGCTGGTCAGACAAATATCTGTGAGAGATAACAGACATTGCCTTGGGACTAGATACGTCATTTGGTTCCTACCAGCTCTGGACTCTATTATTCAATATGGTAATAAAACTTCAGAAGTAGTTTCATGCCAATGTGCATAAAGGTACAATTCAGAGAGCGTATAAAGCCTTTGACACTAAGCACTGCATGAGATATGCAGTTTTTCTCCAACATAATATCTACTTCTGGTTTTGGTGAAGTAAATAGTCAAGCTTCTAATTTAGCTTTGATTTGATATTGTCATCTCAGTATCACTCCTTCTTCACAATATCTCCTCCCACCCACAGATCCCTGTATCAGAATAATACCTTTTCCACCTTCCTCCTCAGTAGGTTGGGACAACACAGAATAGGAAACAGCACCACAGACAGCAAATTTGATTTAGGTTGACAGTACGATGCTGTTGTTTAAAAGCCAAAGCTTATTCTGTGGTACATTAAATAAATATCATATGTAAAGCACTGGAGGTATGCGATCTATGTGGCATCAGCTGGGCTGCTACAGGGTAACACACCACTAAAGAGAATCCAGAACAACAGCAAATACAAACATGGTAGAAAAAATTACCTGTAAGAGAGATCAGAATGCAGTGTAGAAGTGGGGAGTGAAGAACACTGCCTTCCATTTAGGTGCCTGACTCGTGCTTTACCTGTATGTGTTTAGTGAAGAATATTTAGTGTTTAATGAGATGTATATATCTATGGATATAAAGAATCTCTTAATGGAAACGAATTAATTCTTCCAGTTTGTAAAAAGCTGTTACAAAGGCAGGAGCAGTCACTCGAGCAAGAAGACAGCAATTTAATTTTTTATCAAAACCTATATTCAAGAAAGGCTTCTCTCTATAGCAAGACAAGCTCTATTATATTACTGTTTCTTTAACATTTCTGTTGGAAAATTTTTGAACTAGGTTACCCAAATATCTTTTGGGGCTGATCTTGATATTCTGAATTCTGTTTCTCAACAGATCCCCATTTTGTGACACTTTCCAATCTAAATCTCTGTGATTTTTAATATTTAATAGAGTTTGCTTTTGGTGTTTGTAATCAACACTTTTTTTCTTCCCTGTTTTCATTCACTGTGTCCAGAATATCAAAGGCAGTGGAAAAGAAGCAACCAGAAGATTAGTGCTGATGTTGCTCTTGTACTTGATTGCTATCAGAAAATGTAGCAGGCAGGTTTTGTGAAAAAGTTTTCTTGAAAGATCACCATATGCTGGTATGATTAGGTCTGGCTGGACACATGCGTTGTTTTCTTCATGGGGGACTTCATGAAGGATGGTTGCTCCTGCTATGCACATATCAGGATGTTTCATAAGGCAGTTGCATTTTTTCATTCATGGCCTCAACATGCCTAAGATTAGACTGTAAAATGAGAATAGGCATCAAATATGTGCTTTTACATAAGCTCACTGATCCAAAATACTTTTACCAGTCCACAGTTTAGATGAAAAAAAACCTGAGAGACAATGTAAAGTGTGACTGCTTAAGGAAGATTAAATGTGTTTTATTTTATATTGTGAGATCTTCAATCAGGATATGCTGCATTTTGCTGGGTGTCATACAAGCACAAAAGTCTAAATTTCTGCCTCAAAGTGCTTCGGTTTTTCTGACTCCAGCCTCTACTTATCTGATGATAATGCCATTTGCTAAAATGAAAGATACTGAGAAATGCGTGAAGAAATACACCTCCATAAATACGGAGTAGTTGCAGTGTAGAAGGTGTCTCCAAGCAAAAAGGCACAGACTTGATCTCATATGATGTCTCTCAGATTTAATGTCTTCAGATACTTCACACCAATAACACCACCTTAAACCACTGGGTAAAGATCTTTCCAGGCTTAAATGACTCAGGATTTTGCACAGCAATTCAGTGAAAGCAAAGGGTTTTTGAGAGCATTGAAAAACAGAAAAGCACTGCAGAATGGATATTTTAGATAATTAGTATAATACAGTTTGAGGAGCAGGTTTTGAGGCTTGCTTTTTGTTTGGCTGGTTTCTTTTCATTATGGGTAAATTGTATTTCGTAACACCTACTATTGCTTTTTTTTTAAGATTATTTTGCCAGCATGTATGTTATATAGGCTATTAAGAGGGTTGAAATTGAATTTACAGCCTTTATTAAGAAATGACTGACTTAACAAACTGATGCAGCCTAAGTGACCCCAGTCTATTTTAAGCAGTGCAGAGATTGTTTCTGTTTGCACAGTAGTATCCCAAGTAACTCTTTTGTACGAGGAATATGTTTTTGAATTAAAGACTGAAGTATGAGCAATCAGTAATGTCTTCAAAGCAATACTAGAAACCTGTCATTAGTTTTTTTAAATTTGAGAAATTTGCCTTTTTCAATTTCCTGTGAGACAAAACATGTTTTCCCAATTATGTGTAGGTGACAGCAGACTCATCTTTTAATCATCAATTTCCTTATTAGAAGTTATTACCTCATTTTTTTAAAATATAATTCTTCTAAAATACAATTTCTCTTCAACTGAACAGTTGATTCCTTGAAATAATTACTCTTTCATGAAACATATTTGTTCTATCCTTCAGAAGCTTTTGAATCTAGGGCCCCATTTCAACCAAATTTGAGAAGAGGCAAAACTTTGAGGTAATTTTCTACAAGTTTCCTGAATTAAGATGGTCAAAGACAAGAGGTGCCTCAAGCAGTTTTAAATGAGAGATTGTGTATAAGACCATTCTTTATTGAAAAGCTATCAAAGAAGCCATATTGCTGTTCAAACCTGAGTGGTATATCTACAGGATACTAGATTTAATTTTAAATTTCTTGGCATGGGTATTTATTTCAGTGGAATAATTCAAATGTTTGAAAGTCAAAACTCCAAATAATATACAAGTGAGAACACTGTAAAATAATATGAAACTGTAGAAAAGTCTGTAGCAAAGATTGTGATGCAAATTTTAAGTTCTCTAATAATTCATGCATTATATTGAACTAGTGTACTAATACAAAAAGGACAGTAGAAGTGAAGAAGGATAATGTCATCAGTGGCTTATAGGGGTGGAAACAATGGAAATGAGAAGTGCTGAGTCATAGTTAAAATTTGCATTGGTGGGATATAGGTTCCTGTAATGCTCTCAAATTTTAAATGAATCTGGTGAGTGTTGAAAAAGATATTGCAATATTCCCCTAATTAATTTAATGGATAAGAAACAATCTGTCAAATTTTCTAAATGTGTTCACCTGCAGAGGAATTTTAAATGCCAGATTTTAGGAATTCCTAACCATGGCATGGAGTCACAAAAGTTAATGGAAGTATTTTTGTTCTTGGTTTATGAGGATGGGAGTATTGATCCAAGATGAAAATCCTTGTGACACAGCCAAATTCAGTGAAAGTTGTTGCAGGAACCTGGAAATTACCTGATGTATATGAGGAAACACTACAGAGCAGCTGAAGGGTTCTGTAGCATTGGTGACATACCAGCCATGGTGCAGTGTGTTTTGCTCTGGGCGAGTCAGCATCCTGAAGGTCTCAACAAGTCAGAGTAACACCAAAACTGCAATAAAAACTTCATAGAAGTGGAAGAGAGAAAGAGGAAGACTAAACTTGTATCACTTGGCTACATGATAGCCAAAACTCTACAAAAGCACAACAATTTATATATATTTGAATAGTGTACAAGAAAACATGAGAATTACACACTTCAATGAACAGGGTATAGAATTGAGGATAAAATGAAGAAAAGTTATATTGATCAGTTCTAGAACTCAGCTCCTGTGATGTTAAATTTCCTTCTTGCAACAATCCCCCAAGGGAAGAGGAGGAAGCCTTCTTTTATGGAAAAACACCAGTAAATGGCTGGAAAAAACACCAGTAAGTGACTGGAAAAACACCAATGGATGAACAATCTGGTACAGATACATGGCAGTGTGCTATGTTAATGGTTGGACTTGATGGTCTTGGAGGTATTTTCCAACTTTAACGATTCTCCTTTTCTATGATTCTAGGATGTAACTCATGGCAAATTCCTAGTTTAACAACATACAGCACTGAAGGAGGTAATGTGACCATATTGTTTGACCTGCTCTGTAACAGACAGGACATTCTTGAAGCAATTCCTGATTGGATTAGATTTCCTTCTTGTCCATTACATATGGTTGCACCTTTGGGGTTCAGGTCATTATGCAATTTTTTCTTTTTTCTGTTCTTCACCTGGAATATTCTTTCAGCAGTGAACCAAAGCTAGAAGGTAGACAGTTTGAGAGCATGTTGTGAGTCCTGTTCTTGTGAGGGAGGAAAGGGAGGGGGAGCATAAAAGTTTGGAAAATTATCTATTCAATCTGTCTTTTCTTTCTACTTGTTTACTCTCTACATATGGTTTGTTTTGCTGCTAAACATATCCTGTAAGAAAAATCTTAATGTGTTTGTGTCATAGGACTAGTGGAAGATGGGTATTCTCTCACTACTGAAGAGAAAGTGTCTAAAGGAATTTTATGCATCTTGAATATATTTTCAGAATGAAAAATGAAAACTAAGGAAAGATATTTCTGTGTAGTCAAAGAAAAGAATGAATTTAATGAGAATTCCCTGTTGACAAATTCTTAACCAAGCAATAATAGCTAGCAATAGATAGACCTTTTTTAAAACCTTTTAAGCTGTTTGTGAACTGTCCAATTTATGGATTTACATATTTTTAACCATTTTTGCCTCATGCCAGTTTACTGGTAGAATACACCTGTGGCTCCTGTTTCAAACTAGGCATCATCAGGGAATACATGCATGAAGATGCAGGGCCCTGCAGTAGTACTTATATGTAGACTGTGTCAATGCTGAGGCCTGACCAAGAGGCTCTCTGAAGTCCAGAAGAAATTTGCAAAAAAAAAGTTTCAGGATTGAAAACAGAGGTGGTAAATCATTTAAAGTAAAGGCTCCAAATGTGTTTGTGCAGCATCCAGCACAATATTGCCTTGATTATGTCTGAAAGCCTTGACTATGTGACAATTCCAGGTTGCATTATTTTATTTATAAACGATACAATTTTTCCCCTTCTTGCCATGGACATGTTTTATCTTCCCTCAACCTAGCTAAAGTTTGTTTTCCCTTTTATAAATATTTATCTTCCTATCTTTCGTATATTAATTTGGAGAAGAAAAATAAATTTTACAGAGTTAAATAAACAATAGGCCCTGGTTTTAAACCAACAAAGTCAAAATACTCAGTATTCCAGGGTTGAACCCAACAATTCATCCTCTGTGGCTCCGAGGACTTACACCAGCTCTAAAATAAATGAGCACAGTCCCAAATACCGAGGCTGAGTTGTTATCTCTATATGTACTTTTCAGATAACAGACATTAAATAATTCACTGTACGACGTCTTATTTCAATTAAAATGGTAAAACTGATAAAGAAGTTTTCTTTACTTTTGGGAACATATCTCTGGCTTGTAATTGCATTAATTACAAATACACACAGTTGAAAAGTTATTCAAATGCAAATTTTCTTAATGAGAAGAAAGCAACTGGGAGTATAATTTTCAGTTGTTGCAGTTAATGAAAGTATTTGATTTTGTTTTAATTGCACTTTTAATAAAATAAAGTGCTCTCACAGTGATGAGGTTTCACTAATACAGCATCATCTAAGCAGTGCTAGAGCTTCCGAAGGTTGCTGATGGTGGATAGATCAGCTGGCACTGGGCTCTTGCTGGAGATAAGCAAAGCAAACAAACCTCACTCCTGGGCAGTGCTGATCTCTGGCTAACAGCAGTGTGCTGAAAGAATGTCACCAGAATGACCCTAAAGGTACTCTGATATTTTATCCAGCACTGTTAAGGAATTGCAGTAACTTCTTTTCAAAAGGATTGATGTCAAAATGGATTTACCTCCTTTCCCGAAGTTCCTTCCTTTAATATATTCTAAATTCTTATAAAAAATAACCAAGTATATCGATATTAGTGGGTTACCTTTCAATCTGGCATGTGAGATGGTATCCATGAGGAAGAGCAACCATCTGGGGAAACTGGAAGCAATAGCCTGGTGGCTCAGTGACCATATCCTGCCCCTCTTCACTCTTAAGTCTGGCAGTGTTGGGAAAAAAAGGATGGCAAATTCTGTCACTGGGTGAGCCTCCTGGTACCCATGAGGAGCTGTATCCAAACCTCAGGGGTTACATTTCCTCAGCTGTCATTTCAGAATGCCATGCTTTCAAACTGGTTTTGCAATGGTGATTGAGAGTGAGTTCCAGAAAGGCTTGGTCTAGTTGCAGACAACTTAGGAACAGCAAAAAGACAAAATGAATTAAATAAATAGGAATATTTTCATTTAACTCTAATTATAATTAATATACTTGAAGGTATGATAAAAGATTCCCAGAATAAATCTGAGCTGTTTGCTTCATATAATGAAGAAATCTAGTTATTTTTAGCATTTTAACAGAATATAATTTGGTATAGAGTGCTAATTTTATGGGGTTCTTTTTCCAAAGAAGCAAGTATTTCAGACGTACATACATGGAAAATTAATTTTTCATAGATATTTATGCATAGGGAAAATATGCATATCTTAAATTGAATAGATTCACCATAGAATCCTGATAAGATTTCACCTGCTGTTAATTTTCCTCTGAGATGAAAACACTACCAAGCAAAAAACCCAGATGTTTAAGCACATCTTCACAGTGTAGAAAAGAGGGTTTTAATATTAGAACTTTTAACAGATTTTGATCCTGAGCAAGAACTTTTAGAAGCCCATGGAGATCTCTTTGATAGACTTAACAGAATCCAGTATAAAAGGCCACTGACATGACAATGTCTGTGTTTTACAAAGGAAATGTAACAGCTACAGGAGTGAAGTAAAGGATGAGGCAAGAGCAGGAACCAAAAGACATTGTCCTGGTAAAGGAAAGGTAGTATAATGAAGTTGAGGTCAGAGAGGAAGGAAAGGATAGAGCAGCAAGAGGGACAAGGGACAGTAGGCTTGCTCTCTTCCCCAGTTACCCATTTTCTTCCCTTGTATGTAAATGAGGGATATCTCCTAGTCAATGCTAAGCATTTCACCTTTCTCCCATAGAAGTTCATGGCAAGGGGCTATCTCAGACCTCCTCCATCCAGCATGGGGAGACGTGGCCAGAGGAGGTTTAGTTTCAGGTTTTTTCTGCTCCAGGAGTACCTGCATTTAACAGTGTTTGGATGAATGACCTGGAGAAGCTTTTCATGTGCAAAGGATAGCTGGTATAAGTATGCATGTGTATTCAATTTTGATTGCATTGTTGACATGGAGGTCCAGAGATATATTTTGGGGAATTTGTGTCCTGGTGTTCTCCAAAGGAAGCCTTTGGAGAAAGCAAGAGCAAGCTTTTATAACAGCTATCAGAGTCTATGAATATTTTTTGCTTCTTAAATACTGTTGCTGTAATGGGATGAAAAAAAAAGAACAGGCTCTGAGTGGCCAGGATGGGTATAACTCTTATACTCAGGAATGGGGAAGTAGATGGTGACAGGGGCAAACATCAACTTGCTTTTAAGTGCTTACTATTACTGTAACCATCATGTCATGAAAGGTCATTGACATCATCAGCTATACAGCCAAGTTATTTTCTCTTTTCTGATACAGTATTTCAGACAACCATTAGCCAATCTCCATTGTGCTACAACAAACAGAAATTTAGGGACGGGAACTGGGCACTTCTGTCACCCCTGGAGCTAGTGGAGAGAAGAGTGATGTGGGATCCCTAGAGCTGCTCACTGGCCTTGGGGGACACTTGTGTTTGTGCCTTGTGAGCTGACCCTTTTTCTTCTTTGTGCAGTACTGGCAGAGGTGTTTCCTCCTCCAGTAACTGCCAAGGGAAAACATTGTCTGATTTTGCATACCTGAATTGCATCACTATAGCCACATCTTAAATGGCTATCTGCAGCTGCTTAAAAGTCCACTGGCATGTACAAAAGTGAATGTAAATGCATTCTCTTCAAGAAAGAAAGTAGTTCAGTGCTGCAAAATTCTGCTAAGGCAGTAAAGGCATCCCAGGCGTATCTTCTGCCCTTTCAGATTGAGAAAGTCAAGAAATATTAGACTTCTAGAAAACCATGAAATGAAGAGTTATTTTCAGTTCTCAAATAACCTGAATTCTGCTTTGTTTTAGAAATGTCCTAATAAACATGTAACTTCTCTCCTTCTGTCTCCAAAACTGTCATGAAAGAGAAGCTGCTTATGTTTTCTCTGTGGTCATGTTTGCCCTAGTCCAAAAAAGTACACCTTGCCTGCTAGATTTTACAGATACCTCACCTTTACCTGGATGCACATGCACAATATAACACTCTTTGTTTTTCTTTTTTCAATTAGCCTCTATACAAACTATATTATTCTCCAGCTTCAGTGTTGAAAAGCTTTACAGTAAAAATACCTGTCAGCTGACTCTACGCACCTTTTTTCCATTAAACTGCTAAAATGTATAGAAAAATTAAGATTGGAAATGACCAGCCACCAACCCAGCACCTCCATGTTCACCACTAAATCATGTCCTCAAATGCCACATCCACACATCTTTTGAACACTTCCAGGGATGCTGATTCTACTTCCCTGGGCAGCCTGTTTCAATGCATGACCACCTTTCCAATGAAGAAATTTTCCCAAATATCCAATCTAAACCTTCCCTGGTAGAACTTGAGGCCAATTCCTTTCATCCTGTCACTGCTTGCCTGGGACAAGAGGCTGACCCCGTCCTCACTGCAAACTCCGTTCAGGTAGTTGTAGGGAGTGATAAGGCCCCTCCTGAGCTTCCTTTTCTCTGGGCAAAATAACCCCAAATATAGTTTATTATATGTCTTAAGGCACTAGCATATCACTTTTTTCTTTGATCACGTGTCAAGGTCTGATAGAGCTCCTGTTATTGCACAGAACATACCCTGATGCCTCCTCTTGGACCCACAGCTCACCCACACTGCTCGTGGTGCAGTTACTTTCAGTGGGAGCAGGACACTGGGGTTTTTACCAGCCTTCCCAGGGTGACTGTCCCCAAGGGAAGAAGAGGGAGGACAGAATTCAATGTACCTGTATTTATTAAACTTTCTCACAAATTTGGGGTTGCTGAATTT
The DNA here is from genome assembly GCA_013397975.1 of Machaerirhynchus nigripectus. Taxonomy (NCBI): domain Eukaryota; kingdom Metazoa; phylum Chordata; class Aves; order Passeriformes; family Dicruridae; genus Machaerirhynchus; species Machaerirhynchus nigripectus. The sequence goes on from VZRQ01008533.1 coordinate 64,140, forward strand.
GAAATTATACAAAGATGTTTTCATGTATCCGTAGTTATTCTCAGTAAATTCTTGCACTGGGATGGCAGGGATTCCACCACCTCCCCAGCTAATCTCTTTCAAGGCATATAATTAGAAGACAAACTGTTGATAAACATTCCCTTAAGCATGATTTAAAAAAATCATGCTTACTGAAAAGTAATTGTATACTATTTTCATCTTTTCAATAGAAAGTAGTCGTCTTGCCTAAGGGTAAATATCTGAAAGTTGGTTGTCGATGTCTAGACTTATCAACCTAGATTCCCTTTATAGCCAGCTGAAAGAAACAGGCACCTCCAGGGCATGATTCATCTGTCAGTCTTGGAAGAAATGGTAAGTGGAGAAGGATTTCTTTCTGAAATATATGCCTCAGAAATGATTAGAGTTGTTCAGGAAATGGTTTTCATATTCTGTGGGAAATTTATGTTTTCTTCAAAACTAGAATAAAGAAAAGGCTCTCAGGAAATTTTCAAGAAAACTACATATTTAAAAATTTACTCTTAGTAAAATGAAGGGCTTATTTTCTTATGTTTTCTTCCTTTATGTTTTATAATTCACAGTGAAAAAATTACATTTGGAAATGAAGAGAGATTTTAATAAGAAAAATTGAAATTTGAGATCAAAGTGGAATATTTTGATCTCACTGGTATTCTTCAACTTGAATTGCCTTTTTCATATGAAAGTTCACCAAAATTGGTCCATTTCTGCAGAAAGTTGAGATTTCCATGGAATAGCATTTTTGTAGAAAAATGTAACAACGAAATTTTTTCAACCAGCTCTACAAGTTATGTGTGAGTGAACAGAACTTCATACAAATAACTCTTTTTAATCTCAATACCCTCTTTATAAAAAAGTTCTGCTTTCAGTTAAAAAAGCTTTTAACTTCCCTTAGCCTAACAAGTAGCTCTCACTTAAGAAAGGGCTAACTGTGGCATAATTTTGAGAAATGTCTTATAAAGGCAAGCTTCTAATAGAATTAAAATAATTAGGCATGTAGGATTTTTTTGGGCTGATTTTTTGTCACAATTTTCTTGACAGACATGAACAATAGATTGAAGTATCATATAGTCCCTATTTTCTTGTGACCGAGAGCAAACAAAGAAAACATGCAGAATGACATTGTAATAAGAAGAATTTTGTTTGGTCCCCCCCATAAAAAAATTAGCCAGGGGGTTGAGTTTTGTATTACAAATACTTGATGGCTGTCAAGCTATCTGAGACTGCAAAGCTAATACATCGAGTTACAGTATGACAATAATAAGTTGTGACAGTCTAACTGAGTAAGGGAAAGTTTCACAGAACTGGGTGTCTGGAAGGAAGACATCAAAGTTGACAAATGACTTCTAGCTAACTTGCTTCCTTCTGCAAGGCATGTTCCAGTGTTGCTGAGAGACAGATGTTAAACGGAGCTAGACAGACCTGAACACACTTCAGTAAATATCTTGCTGATAGGATGATTTACACACCAGAAAGAGGGAACAAACATTTTTAGGAAAATCTGAATGAAATATTAGACTTCATTCAGACAACATGGGATTCACCTCACCTAATCATGAACTGTCTACTATGCAGTATTTACACTCTAAAGTAGCCAACACACTTTACGGTCCATGAAGAGAAGTACATGTTTCTAGGGCATATTTTAGATACAAGGTTTAGGATAAACACACCTAAAAAGCATATATTTGTCTCGCCAGATTTAAAAGGAAGTCTAGGGTAACTAGTTTAGATGCCAGTGGTTACAATGGGCCCATCTTCAGGAAGTCTTAGAATTTGATAAACTAAACCACTGCCTGTAGAATGTTCTGTAATTAATTTTCCATTTTTATTATATTGATTTTTTTAATCAGTCAATTGGATTGAATTCACTGCCAGATGTTTTCTATGAATTAATTAGCTAATTCTTTGAGGGAGTAATGAAAACCGAGATATATATGTGATATCCTAGTTAGGCAGAATTTGACCACTATGCATTTAGACTGGCCAGAAGAGGAAAAAGTCTTATCAACTTCTATGCTCTATTAACTTTTTGCCAGGATAAAATCAAATCATTAACAAGAACATACTAATTAAATAAAAAAGGTTTTGGCTTATGGTTCCTAGCATGATACTCTATTATTCTTCCCCTATGACATCTGCATTTCCCATGTATAATACTGCAATATTCACTGGATACGAAGTTGACTCAGCTACCAGTCTGTAGTGCCAGAGACCAGAATGTAGAGATCGCCTTGTTTGTTCCAGCCCAGCCTCCCCAGGACCTCCTCCAACCCTCTCCTGAGTCCCAGCACCTCCATTTCATCTTGTCTTGGGGCCACCATTCCCTGGCCCAGCCACATGATGGATGTGCATGTCGCCAGTCCCGTCCCTGGCCCTGTGTGCTGTACCCTGAACTGGTTCCCTCAGCTGAAGGAACCAATGTTCCTGGAGCAGCTGGACTGCTTGCAGCTGGACTGCTTGCAGTGCCTGGGGCTGTTGATGGCCCTGCCCATCTCTGCCTGATGCGCTCAGCCTCTGCGGGATGGCACCTGCTGGCAAGGACACAGCCTATGCTGGGGTCGCCCTCCACTCCTTCATGAGGGAGCAGCCAGACCCTTGCTGCTACCCCGTGTGTCATCTTCTTCAGTATCCTCTGAGAGGCCAAAACATTGCTGATCGCTGCTTGCCATTGATTTGTGTAGGCTCTTTGTACCTGATCTTTTATTTCAGAACAAGTACACAGATGGAGTACTTTCACATGAAATGGCAAAGGAGCCCTCACAAGTCCAGGCTAGGACAAGTTCTCAGTTTCCTAGGCTATTTGAAACATCTCTTCACTGGAATGGCATCAGAAATGCCTGGGAAAGGGTGGTGGAAAAGAGGTTAGATAACCACTGGGTGCTAGTGTGTATGCAAGTTTGGGAAGAGTGGTTTGCCTGTATATATGAGTCAGATCCTGGCCTTAGCCATACCTTTGGCTCCCAGAAGGGGACAGAGCTGCAGGCACTGCAGCGCTCTCAATGCTTGGCATTAATTGGTCACACCAAGTACCATGGAGATTTCAGAGACATGCGACTTCCAGAAGGTGGAGTTTGCACAGCAGAGGTCATAAAGACCTTTGCTTTTGCACTACAGTTGCCAAAGCACGAACTTGTTCCCAAGCATTTTCAAATTATTAGAAGATGGACAACGTGGCAGAACTGCTATGGCACAACTGTGTTAGAAACAGCAGTTACTGAAAAAGTAACTCAACCACACAGAAACTACTGAATCAACACCAAAAAATGCTGAATGGTTGGTATGGAAAAGAAATTAATCTGATGGAGAAAAAAAAAATGGTATCAGAAAGAACTCTATAAACAGGATTATGTTTTTCAAGGCCTGTGACTAGAAGGTTTAAATGACCGGAACATATGTATGTTTGACTGCCTAATGAGATGACATTGCCTTCTGAACAGTATTCACTGAAACCTCAAATCTGTAAGCTGTTTGGACAGCAAGTTTTAAATATTTGGACATTTCCATACTTTGAATGTAATTGTTGGTCTGTTTTGAAAGTATCTCATTATTCAGTGTTTCAGAAGGAGGACACAGTTCTTAGCACACCTTACTCCAGCCTAGATAAATCCTAAATGTCTCTGGCGTACAAGAGTTTTCTCAATCACTTCCAGCTTATTTTACTTTTTTTCCCTCTTCCTGTTTTTCTTTCTTTTTTACTGAGAGTCTGGTTTAGACAAAATAACTCTTTCCTAGGTTGCATGGTTATTATGTCTCACCGTTTGGGTTTTAAACAATGCATTAATCAATTGACATTTCAGAATGGCCAGAAACTTCAGATGTCATCCATAATATTTTCCATCAGTGAATTGAGTAGTGCAAGGAGAAACCAAACCTGCATTTCCTCTTTATATGTGATATATCTAAAAGACAACGTAGTCAGTTTTTAACACCAGTCCAAGAACATCTAAACACTTTCTTTCTATATAAGATGGTATTATAAATCTAATAATCCAGAAAGTAAACCTGTTTGAATTCATCCAACAGGAAAATTAAATAGAAATTGTGAAAACAAAGTAATACTTGTTTACAATGAATAGTTTTATTATTTATTCTTTCTTCCTTCTGTATTTGATGGTAAGTTAAAAGCACTAGGTAAAGCTGTCTTTATAACAAAGTTATCCAAAGATAACTTGACAACAGACCTCCTCTGTTTAGCATAACTGAAACAAGCAAATGTGCATCTTTGCTTTTGTTGGGCTCGAAATACCCTTCACCAAAGCAAGACTTCCAATTTTGTTTCCATGACAATATGCGTGACTTATAAAAGATGTGGATCTTTTCGCCTGAGAGATGTGACTAAACCAGCAACATTTCATTTGCCTGTAAGTCTTCTTTTTTCTTCTCAGACATGAGAAGACTTTGTTCAAAATACCTATTTCTAAGAAGTTCTGCAGTCTAAGCTTCCATATTTTCATTCCCTTTTACCTAATTTTCAGCATCCTCTGTGTAGGAATGTCCTCTTCTATTTTTATAATATTTTATCTAATCCTCCTCTGTTTTCTTAATCTTAACAATACATACTTTCCCTGTCTTTAGCCAGACCAATTTTCTTCCATTTCAACTCCTTTAGTGCTTTATTACAAACTACATTTTACATTGAAGAGTCCCCTCTTCTTGTCTGAGTTATGTAAACATAATAGCAGCTGTTTCTGAAAACAGTCTTCTCATACTTGTCTCCACTCTCTGTATTGTCATTCTCTCATTAGCCCATTCTTGATCAGTTAACAAATTTCTTCCTTAATTCAGGGTTGGTTTTCAAGCTTTTTTTCTTCATACTTAATGTTATTACTTTATCTCCCAACTGCTTTCTTGAGTAGTAATTTTGAAAAATATTTTATTTTGAAAATATTTCTCTTCCTATAACCTAATGTCAGATTTCCATATAAATAGTTTTTTGGTCACATGAAGACCAGAGTCACCAAAATTATAATTACTTTACGAATTATTTTAAGACAATTTGGTTTTCTTCTTCTTAGTTTTCTTTTCTTGATCCATACTTTTAATTTTTCCCTTATTCTATCAATAAAATGTTCTTACTGGTTCTTAAACAACTTACCAAAGTCTTTAAAATTATAATTTGCTACAATTTCATATTTGTAAAGGATGATTATAAGGGGAGCATATTAATGCATTTCCACATGTACATAATTAGTCCACCGAAGTTACTTCTTCAAAACAATGCCTTCAAGATCTCATCAAAATTCAAAAACTCTTGATAATTGAACAGAAATAATTGTGCTATGAAGTCTAGAAATTTTTGCATTTCAGTGAGAAAACCATCTGCTATTTAGAAGAAATCCCAAGGGGAAGGGATGGGTTTTTTCTTTGTATTTTGGTGTTCCTGCTGTTTCACAGAATCACAGAATCTGGTCATCCAAGGAATTTTCATCAGGCTCTGAAGATTTGTCTGTTACTACTGACTTGTTAAGCCACAATTCTGACCCAGGAAGGTGTTTTTATCTGTGCATTTTTTGCAGTTGAATCAAAATTCTCCAAAGCTGAGAGGAGAATATTTATATCTTAGCTTTTTAAAATGTAAGGCCATCACCCATTTTAAACTGAACACTATAAAATAGTTTAAATTTTATGTCATTTGATGTATAATATTTATTTCTGCTCATCTAATTCATCCTTGCCTTTTTGAAAAATTAATTAAAATGCATTTTTCATGGCATAAATTAGGTACATAAACTTAGGTACTTCTGTATTATTTATGCTTTGATTTTTGTATTGCTGCCTCCTCTGTCTCAAAAGGCTAACTTCCTACAGAGACATGTACTGGAAAGAATGGAATAAGCATAAAATGGATTGGATCTGGTTCAAGTAGAAATGTCAGCTGTGATATAAGTGGTGTATCCTGAATCAGCAGTGAGTAACTAGAGCGACTGTGGAGACCAACAACTGGACCTTTGCCTTTTTGAATGGTTTACAGACATGAAAATCTAGGTGTCCCACTATCCTTTTCCACACCTTGTGAAAACTGAACATCACAGATCTCCTTCTACAGACATGCTGATTTGTAGAGATAGATCCTGTACTGTGAAGACACAGCCTTCCTTTCCAGCAGCCTTTGCTTTGCCAATGTCTGGCAAAAATGCCATCAATGTCTATGCATGGGCATATGTCATGCCAGGGATTTCAGTTCAAAGCATTTCAGTAAAATAAGGGAAATTTAATTTCTGTTTTGTGCCACATCCTGCACATAAGTGCTAATTTCTAGAGTCTTCCGATGCATGTCATGGCTGTGGAGTTGGATTGCTTTAGAGTTGGCATTTTGTTCTGTCGAAAATGTACAAGCATTTGAGCACCGCAGCATCAGAGTTTCTTTGAAAAATGGCTCTTCTTTGGTGGTTATTCAAATCGCTTTTCCATACACAAGAAAATAAGTTTTATCCAGTTGGCATTATTATCCATTTTTATTTGCACTTAGTACACACAGTGCAATATCAAAAACCCCTGAGGAGGGCACCAGCAGCAACGACTTGGGATGCAAAGTGTGTGTAATTGGTTGCATTTGAAACTCCTGGTCAGGCCAGTGTGTACTGGACATTGTCTGTAACAGTACCATTTAGTTTTGAAAGAAGGTGTGGCTATTGTATATATCCTAGATAAAAAGAGTACATCCTTCTTGCCTACATCTTTGGGAAAATCTCCACCAACCGTGCTTTCTCTGATCTGCAAATATTAATAAAAGTTTAGAATAGTTTGATGAGTTTTCATGCAGGAGACTTTATGCAGTCCTGTTCATCTATGTGCAAAAAGATAAGCTAGAATGCATTTTTGAAGTGGTTAACAGGACAATTAGGGTGATGGAGAGCCTGTGGGAGATCGGCTCTCCGTACACTAAATTGAGAGCTAGAAGGAGAAATGATCACTGCCTATAAATATAAAGATCAGTGTAGGAGCAGAGCTGTTTAAACCAAGGGGCAGCAGTACAGCATAGATGAAGAGAATTTGGCATGAATTAATTCCAGGCTTGAAATTCAAAGAAGGATTTTAGTACTCAAAACATTCAGGTTCTGGAACGATCTTCTAACAGTAGCAAAGTGAAAATGTGTTAGCTTGGTGCTTGATTGAGTTATGAAAGAGATTGTGTTATATGATTGCTTGAGGCAGTTGCAGTTGGATTTGTTAACCAGAAAGTTCTCCTCAGTTTTACTTCCTATTCTTCTGGTATGTTTTTTGGCCATCTCCATGATTTTTGGCCATCTCCAGATTCAAAGTGTGAGAAAGCAATACCTCTAACAGCTGTGTGACTGCAACATGAGCAAAACCATTGAGAGTAAGGAATTTTTATAAGAATCTTGTTCTTCTCCAAGGAGAATAATCCAGTCCACGGCCTGTTAGACAGCGATAATAGACTTATTGCAGACATGCATATAATTTGCTATCTTGGCCAGTGCATAAAGGTACACTCTTAGCCAAACAAGTTGAAAATTCAAGTTGGTGTTTCCAAACACTGAGTATTATTCAACCATGTTGAGTAATATGTAGCATCTCACTTTGAAAAGAGGTTGCTGTTTTGCTGCAGATATTCACTGAGCTTACAGCTGTGAAGATGTTAGGTCACCAAATGGCCATCTCACTTAAACCTGGTGAAGGAGTCCTAGCAAGTGCAAGAGATTTCAGCCGGCAGTGTTGAAACATTCCACTGTGAAGAAAGATGGGTCTCATCTCATCTAACTTTGGATGTCTACAGTAGAGCCACTTACCACTAAGCTAATCACTCTGAGTTCCCTCTTCATCAGTAGGGAGGAAATAAGTATTTATTATATATAAGGGGGGAAAAAAGCATCAAGGCACAGTACTCCTAATTCTGTGGCCTTTATTTTCAAATGGCAGTATTCCAAGCATCCTAAATTGGAAAGCGTGTTAACTGAGTGGTTTAGAATTCCTTTTTAGTTAGATTATTTTTCAACCTGCTTGAAGCAATAGAGTAGACAGCAAGAGATAAAAGGACTAGTAATGTGTTTGCCACTAAGAAGCAAATAAGACAATTTAAATACATACCCATGCAGAGTTGCTATGCTTTGCATGGACAGCATTTCAAAAGTTTAGCTTCTCTAAAGGTATTTACGCACAAACTTTCTTGTAATGCTCCAAGAATTTAGAACTGGAAATTTTAGATGCCAAGTTATCAAGGGTGACTTCAATCTGTAAAAAAAAATAGTATCCTCTGAAAATAGCTACCAGTGAGAGCCAAATAATCAACTTTTTTTTTTTTTTAAAGTTTGAGCTTGAAGGTAGGAGGAGCTACACCCACCCAGGTCATTGTTACATGACATGCCAGTGGAGTGAGGTATTGTTTTCAGTTCAATTAAGCTAATACTACAGGTCTTGTTCCCATGCTCTGCAGGTCAAAAAGGGTCCTGGTCTATGTCAGAACATTTACATATCTTGTTTCTACAAGACTTCTTACCTTCTGTATTTTGGCATTCTCAGATGGATTTTTATAACTTAATTTTTCTAGGAGAATAAATGAGAGAACAAAAATGTGGGTTTTAACTGGGGGGAGAAGGAAGGCAGTTTTCAAGGAAAGAGAAGATTTTGATAGCAGCACTGTTGGGCAAAGGAAGTCTTAAATCTTTGAGATGTGGCCTGAAGGACTTGTCTGGGAAGGGTACAAAGGCAAAGTCTACTGATGAACAGAGAAAAAGAACCACTACCATTTTGACGACAAAAAGAGTTCTTTGTATGCCATTTTCTAACCTGGCTAACCAGCCAATATACCTGCCAGAAGTGGTGTGAATATTTATGATTCTTTTGGACAGTGAGCATATATGTTACTATTCTGATCCTGTTCCTTTTGAAATCTGTAAAAAATCCTTGGTTACTTCAGAGGGCCCAAGAATGCAGAAACCCAGCAAACGGAGAGATTTTTGGCTGGCATAAGGGCTCCTGAGGGAAGAGTTTAAAATCCTGATGGGTCTTCTATCAGGATTTCTCCAGTGATATGATAGACGTGGTTGGTATATTGGTGGGCACTGATGGACTGAGGAAAGAGAAGGATGAGGAGGTGAATTCTAGGGAATGTAATGATAGTAATTAGTATGTAATACATGCAAGAGTATTAGTACCAGCCCATGTTTTATGTGCAGGCTACAAGCATATGAGGAAGGGGAGCCACACAACAGTGCAGTCCCAGTTAACATGCAATAAATTTTGTGGGGGACTTCTGGTCCTTGAAAAGGGCCAGATAAATTTTAAGCATGATAATAATTACTCTAGGGATGTAAGCAGCAATGAAACTCACCTAGAAAGAGAAAACAAAAGCATCTCCTTAAAATCCGAGTCTACCCTGACTTTAAAATACAGTTTTCACAAAGTCCCAGCCAAATACTTTGCAATGAATGCAAAGAATGCTGAGATACCTATAGAAATACACCTATAGAAATACACTTTTTACCCATTTATATGGCTAGTTAGCCAGGGTGTTGCTGTGTTTATCCCTTTACAATGAAAATTGATGCTAAATTACCTGTCAACCTTCAAGAATCTGTCTCAGGCTCAATTTTCTAATAAACAAAAAGGTTACCCTATCCAGAGAGGTATTGCATTGAATATACTTATTAATGGAAAAGAAGTTAGTATGACAGTGCCTGAGTATGCCAGGCTGCAGTAGATGTGTTTGTACATAGTGCTGTCCAGCTCAATCTAAATTACAAAGGCTAGTTGACAGAGAGGTGTGGTGAAGTACACCTTGAATCAAGAAAGTGTCAGCTGGGCCCCATTTCCTGATTTAAACATTTACATAGCTGAACAACCTATACTTAAAAACACAAAACCTAATGAATAAGCAATAAGACACTTGACCTATAGCAACTGCAAGCTCCTATGCTTTGTATTTAAGATGAGTTCTGTCTCATTCATCTTTATCAGAGGAGGATGCTTTCTGAAGGAGCCAGCTCCGCTCAACAGGCACAGAATGGTCTCTGCATGATAACCCCTTAGGGCAGCAGGGGACAGAACATCACCCTTGCCTCTCCTGTTCTGCTAGTTTGGGATATGCATTTTGTAAAAAAAAAAAATCCTCTAACATTGAAAAATTGAAGTAATTTTTTGTTGCATCAAAATAATATAAACAATATTGGTTTTCTTCTCGCTCTGCTGAGGCTTCCTGACTGGGACAGGTTTTATCCTAAACGTGTGCGGGGCCTCTTCCCAACATGGCCAGTGCCCAAGGGAGCAGGAAAACAGACTTTTAGATGTGAAATACTTCTTTCTACAATTTTTCCCTCTCTCCCTTTAATATTTTTCTCTTTTAAGTGCCATCACCTTGAAACAATAGGCCCATCAGCTGTACAGTAACTTTGGGCAGAATCACAAAAAGGCTGATAAAGAATGCAATCAGCAAGGAATCAAATTGGGGTGTTTAATTAATGGCAATGAACATGACTCTGTTGACTGTTTCTTATCAAGCAAATCTGATATTGCTTATACTTGGATTAAAGGCATGGGTAATACAAGTTATTGGTGTAATATCCTTAGATTTATGACATTCTGATAAAAATTAAGAGTATACAAAATCAATACAACTGACTTCAAGCAAATTAAAAATTAGTCAAGTAATATATTGCAAAATGTAATTGTATATGTAAATAGCAAATCATCCATTGGGGTGTTTTTAGCAGGCCCTGCAGAGATCTTCTCATTGTCAAATCTTGTGCAATGTCTTTATTAAAACTGAAAGAAAATACAGTATCAGTCAATGAAGTGGATGCAATCCCCCCATGACTGAGGAACTGAAGGGATCAAAACAACCTAAAACATCACACCAAATGGGAAACTAATAGATAGACCATTACCAGTTGAGAATTGTATTGGTTACAGTGATCATGAGTAGAGTTTAAAATCCTGAGAGAAGTGAGGAAGACAAATATTAGAATCATAACCCTGGACATTTGGAGAACAGATTTGGGCTTATTCTGTGATCTTCTTGCCAGTATCCAGTGGGGAGCAGCAACAGAGGGCACCAGGGCACAGGAGAGCTTGTTGAATTTCCTCAGAGAATAAAATCCTTCTATTCATATGTGCAGGAGGGTGAGCAAGTGTGGCAGAAGGTCAACATGGATTAACAGGGAACTCCTGAAGGAGCTCAAACACCAAAAAGAAGTACATGAAATGAGGAAGAAGGAATGGAATTCCCAGGAGGAACATAAAGATGGTAGCTAAAGAATGCAGGGATGAAGCTGAGAAAACCAAAGCTCACCTGAAACTGGGACCAGTAGTGAATGTGAAGGACAAAACAAAGGACTTCCCTAAGCACACCAGCAGCAGAGAAAAATTACTTATGTGGGTTTTAAGTACATTAATCCCAGAACTGGCAATTTTTAGATGGATCTGGTGATTTTTTGGTGGATGTGGCCTGTTTCTATTATAAATGTTATAGTGAGTATAAAATCCTGAGTACTGGGATATTTTTTTGGTGTCTTTGGACAAATAAAGTGATCAATAGAAAGTACACAGTCCTGGTAGCAGTTCCCAGAGTACCCACATACATGGGTGAAATCTGCCTATTGATACATGCTTTACATACTTTGAAGATGCAAACTGATCCATCTGCCCGTCACTGCAAATCACAAGGCCAAATGAAATTTTTGAGGTGTCTTGTTCTTCTTATTACTGAGGAATTATTACTTATTACTTATTACTTATTACTGATAAAGCCCAACAAACAACCACAAACAAGTAAGCAATTCCACTACGGGTAGCAGAAAAATTACAATCATCCTCCACCCTCCAAATTTTGTAGACAGACAAATACAAAGCAGTGGAACAAGTATCAAACTTTAATAATAGACTGGATTATATAGAAGAAATCATAAGTTACTAGAACTCATAAGAGTTATTAAAACTCTATAGACGTTGGCACTAATCTTTTCAAGTAAATTTAAAAAATTATTTTTACAAACTAAAAATCAAGAAACAACAAACCTTCCAAGTTAGTAGGTCTGGCACAATATTGAAATGAAGTAGCTGCCTCCAAGAGGTTACTGTCAGGGTTTCAGAAAAGAAGATAGGAAAGCCCAAGAAAACAATGAGGTGATTTGTCAGGGGTCATGGACTGCCTAGCTATTACTGAATTTCTCTGTAGACAATCTAACAGGAAAAGGAGGATTTGTAGCACTATAATTCATGTTATCTTCTTTTTCCACCTTACTTATTCCAGAGCTGACAGGGATTCATAGGAGTCACGCAGTATGCTGCTCAGCTGGAAATTAAGCAAAAAAATACAGATTTAACCATGCAGTATTAGAAACCCGACTTAGAAATTTGGACTAAACTTTTCCTTTATGAGATCTAAGGTACAATAATTACTATGGAAAGGTCAAAATCAGCTAACAGCTAGAATTAGATAACGAGAAGTGAAACACCTACATCACCAGTCCCTTTGAAAACGCATGTGAGCAAGTCGAAAAAGGCTAGTGCTAGTACTCCTTAACCCAATGCTTGCTGTTGCAGTTGTCTTCACTGGAAGTAATTTCTTTCATTTTCACTTACAAAGGAGCATTCTGTCCCCTAGTAATTGTCAGTACTTCTCCATAAATTTCTATTTTTAGGAACTCTGCAGGCAGGTTTGAACTTTAGCTATCAGAAGCAGAGAAAATTTTACTCGATGACAAAGTGCAGCTAAAGAATTGGCTAAACATTTAAAATTAGGGAATGAGAAGTAAAAAGCCTGGTTCTAGGGAAGAAACCTTTTCTATTTAGGTGGAAATCAGCATCAGAAATGTCTTTCCATTTCAGTCAGAACTCTGCTCCTTCCGGAACAGCAACAGAGAAGAGCATTCCCTTCCTTCTAGTTCTGAGAGTAAAGAGAAGAAATTTCTCTTCTTCTGCCAAGAGAAAATATCCCATGAGTGAAGAAGTAAATATATGAGTAACAGACCAAAGCTGTTTGAGCGAGATAGAAAAACCAGAAGATTCCGAGAAACGACACAATGGAGAAGGATGGAAGCAGTGAAACAAGATAAATAATAGAAAAGTTGGAACAAACCATTAGGAAAAACCTCAAAACCTCTTCAACAATCTACCATGGACAAAAGAGGTATGACTATTGAGAAAGATAAAAGAGCAACAAGAACACTTAATATTGCAGTAGAGACAATACTGTACCATATTCTAATAATGGATAACATTTCATGGGAAATTGTGAAAAAATCTGAATGAACAGGAAAGGGCACACGGGATCTGGTTTTAGATTGGATCTCCATGCCTGATATGCTCATGGGACAGCTGGGAGAACATCGTTAGTGGTAGTGCTTGTGGTTTTGAGTAATGCTTGTTTTTTAATAAAATTTGACTTGATTACGCTAATTAATAGAGAAATGTCAGAGGAATCTATTTTTCCAGTTCCAGACTTGAAAATTTTCTAAAATGCTAGACATTACACCAGAAATTTTTGAACGTTTTGGAATTTTTAATTTTCCTTTTTTACTTTTTCATCAGCTGAAGTCCATCCTTTTTGGGTGAGTGAAAATAATAACCTCTATGCAGCCGTTTTGTCTATTCTTCTACCCACAATGCCTTCCATTGTGCATACCCCAAGATACCTGCTGACCTGACAAGGGTTTGTTAAGGTCAAGTGCTCTTTTCAGAAATCTCCTCTTCACTCTTTTCACTCCTGCTGTTTGTATTTCTTTCCATTTTCTTCCAGCGTGATAATAATGCAATGTTAAGAGGATCAGTGCAGGTGAAAAAACAGAGCAGATATAAATCTGCTCTCTTAATTTTAGGTGTAGATGGAGATTCAGACACCCCAAAAAATCTCTTGAGGCTGTAATTAGCCTTTTTACACAGAACAAGTCAAGAACTGCAAAGTTTTATTTGATTAGCTTCTAGCTGCCAGTTTTCACCTTTCATTATCATTGTGTCCTGTCAGTTTGAGGCCACTGTTGAAGCTGCTTCGTGTCAACATCAACAGGAGGTGAAACCCCACATGAACCAGCATGCAAGGCCCAGAGTGAAAATAGAGATCTTGCATTTCTGGATAACTGCAAAGCGGCAGGAAAGAAAAAATGAAGATTTCTGTAATGAAAGGTGAACTTCTTGCTGGAGGAGGAAGCACAGTCAATTTCTTAGGAATATGCTATCTGAAGACCTACGATAGCTGAAAAGCCCCACCAGCATTAGAAAGCAGACTTGATTATCACAGGATTGAGCTTATTGACTGAAATGAAGTAAATCCAAAGCCTGACAAGTTTTAAAGCAAAAAAACTTTTGACAAGTGTCAAAACAACATGAAGTATCGAAATATACTTTTTTACAGTTATTTTCTCTATTAGGTACCTAATTTAAGCATAGTCTCATTAAAAATATAGGTACTTTGAGTGAAAGAGAAGGTGATCTTTGCTTAACTGCCTATATTACTGAAACAGGGGAGATTTGAACATCTCAGCTAGGAATTCTGGTCACCAACTAAAGTTACAGTAAAAAAAGTTAGTAAAATCATGAAGGTAGTAATTTATAATGTTTTGCCAAAGTGTTCACGTTCTATAGAAACAATGGACTTCCTTTGAACAAAACCCTTTGTCTCTTGCATAGAGATATGTTTCCACAAGAGCTATGCTAATCATCAAAATTTTCCTGCTGTGCCACTATCTTCACCTATTGACAATTTACCTGTTTGCCTATTAAAGGCATGACAGGGAAATCAGAGTTTTGGAAGGTCCATTTAAAAATCAGGTGGTTTTTTTGAGGTTTTTGAGAATGAAAGTGGAGCTGAGGAAGGAGAGGGAGAAGAGGCTAGAAATGTAACTTCATAATTTTCAAGGATGCTACCAGTTTATTTTTTTACTTGAACATTTCCAGAACCTGGGCTAAGTTTGCTTTCTCACAGCCTATTCATATCCTGTCTCCCACAGGGAACACTGAGAAACACTGAACCCTGAATATTTTTGAAAAGCTGCTCCAGAGCTTTAGAACTTCTTGTGTTAATGGAGGTACTCGTTGTTCTGACTTTTTTTTCTCAACCTGTTCACTCCCCAACAATCTTTTCACTGAAGCATTGCTATGATGAAAATAAGAAAAATACCCAATTGAACTCTGTAGAATACTCTGTAGGAAAGTCTGGCATATGAGTATCTAGGCACAGATGACTTGTTACATGCTTAATCATTGTACTTTGAATGCAAAAGTGACAGAAATTGCTGCTATATAAAAGCATTTGGTCCTAGTAAAATTCACTTCTCCTGGTCTGGGTGCAACAGACTCACACAGAGGTTTGTGTGAGTTAATGGCGGCAGTGATGGAAGTCTGGTGATAATGCCCCATGAAGAGTTGTCATGATTTGACTTCTGCATCTTCTGTGTATTAGCCACTTTCAGTGCAATCTCAACCTTAGAACAGAACCTACACCTCTCTATAGATAACACTTAATACACTTTTTGTAGAACAATGCTTGACAATGAGGTACTCTTCTGTTGTACTGACATGATAGTTTGGTCTGTTTATGACAAAAATTCTATTCATGAATATTTAAATGGTAGTTAATTACCCTTTAATTCACACACTAAAAAACCTTGTTAAAATCATACAATCCACCCGAAGCAATTTTGGATGCATAACAGCAAATAGTTGCCTTTTTTTTCTTGTGTTAAAGACACAAGAAACATTGAGGTTTTTTAGTTTGCTTGATATGATTTCATTTTGTATGTAAAAAAAATAATAGCTGGATATTGATAAGTTACTTTCATTAGTCTGCTTGTTTGGAAGGAAGCTGATTGACTATTGTTCATGAATATAATGATGAATATATGGATGTCATTATATATATGGGTCTGACATTTATGTTGGTGTAAGTGTGGATATATGCTTCTGAAATTAATGGAGCTGCACTGATATCAGTCCCAGACAAGTTAGGTCAAAGGAATCCCAAAAGGTAAACAGAGCTGCACCAAGCCAATCTCTGATACATGAAAAGAGTCTAAAAACAAAGTGGAATTATGGATCTGGCATTTGCAATTGGGCCAGTGCCAGTTTAACCAAGCTAGCGCAAGTAATAACTGTGAAGGTACGATGGCATGGTCTTCCATGCATTCTAGTGCCTACAAAACAAACTCCTTTCAGTTCTTGAGTGCACTTCTGAAAGTTTGCAGTGCTGCATGTTCCTTGCAACAGTTAGATCGATCTTAGAGAGATTCGATGCCACATGCTGTTATCAAGAATATCTTTTGTTATCAAGAATACCCATACTTCTTAAAATGTCTACCTTACCTTACCTTACCTTACCTTACCTTACCTTACCTTACATTACCAGTGGTGAAAGAGACCTAATTTCCAAATCCTTTGAGTCTTTATAGATTTTTACATGTTTGAAAATCAATGAAGTAGCATCCTACACTTTCTTTGCACATCTGCAACTAATTATCCAATGTACAATGCAGGGGCAATTCAATCAAAGCGGAAAAGAAATGAATTTTATCCCCATTATCCTTTTAACTCTGGGTGCTTTAAGTCTGGAATGAGTCCATAAGACCATGTGGAACCAAGGCAAATGAAAATAATGGATTTGTTCTGGTCTCAGATGCAGTGAACCAAATACTCCTTTCCCTTGTCCTTAGGGAACATTTCCTGCTATATAAAAAAGACTGCCGAACCTCTACCTAACACATTGACCTCTTCCCAAGCTAGTTTCTTTAGTTTGGATATGACATTATGTGCAGGGTATAAATGGCAAGGTTTTGCTAGTGGGGGACCTGCAGGGGTGGCCTGTCTTGGAGGAGGTCAGAGACTGCCCTATGCCAGACATGGACGGTTCAAGCCAGATCAGCGATGGATCCACTGCATGCCAAAGCTAAAGTAAATCAGCGGACTTTGTGGTGCCTCTGAGGACATATTTAAGAAAAGGCAGAAAACACGAACGGCAATGGAACAAGTGAAAAAGAGAGGGAACAACAAGACCACAGGTGGAGCACCACAAGGTGCTCCATGGTGGAGGTGTCATGGTGGAACTGTGGTCTGTGGAGGATTTGCGCTGGAGCAGGTAATTCCCTGAAGGGACTGTGGCCCATGGAAGAGTCCACACTGGAGCAGAAGAAACTAAGAAGGAAGGAGCAGTGGAGTAAAAAAAGGAACAAAGCAGCACAAAGAAACAGATAGATGCTGGCCCCAGGAGGTTGCTTCATCTGTTGCCTCAATATCAAAAATAAGTGTAAGCTGCAGTGATAGGAAGGGGAGTGGAGACTGGGAAGCAGGGAGGAGAGGTGTCTGGAGTGAAGTTGAACCTGTGAGTGGGAGAGAAAAGGTGTCTTCCCTAAGTATTAAGATGTTTGTCATTTTTGATTCCCAAATTCCAAATCAGTAATTAGATGTTTTAAATTAAATTCCCCAGGTTGAGTCTGCTATGACAACTTCAGTTATTGGTGAATGATCTTTGTTTTGATACATGAGTTTTCTCATTCTTGTCCTTCCTATTTTCTTTCCGTTCCCACTGTGAGAAGGGAAAGAGTGAGCAAACTGTGGGTCTTGGCGGCAGGCCGGGGCCATCCCAGCACAGAGCAGACTTGGCAATGCATCCTGTCAGTGGTGGCTATCAGCAGGACAAGGTTCTCATTTGCCCCTGTTGTTGGCAGTTTAACATGCACCTGCAAATCTTTAAGGACTTTAAAACCCGAGTCTTTCACTTTGCCCATGACTGTAATGGACACTAAATGGAAAATAACCAAACGAATCCACCGAAGGTTACACATTGAAAGGGTTTTGTTCCGGGAAGCGTCAGGCCCGCAGGAGGAGCGGGCTGTTCACCTGGGAGCCGAGCGGGAGCCGGGCGCTGGCCGTGGTGCTGAAGTGGACCCCGGGGCTCCCGTCGGAAGTAACAACTTCCATGGGAGAAACTAACAGCTGAAAAAACGAACACTTTACCTGTAACTTTAAAAAAGTACCGTATACTTAGGTGCAAGAATCATCTATGAATAAATTAATTTTTTCCCTACTTATACTCTCCAATCCATCTTAATGGCATTACACCATGGATATCGGCACCTGCCCACTCAGATCGGGGTGATGTAAATATAAACATTTACACTTAATATTTGCAGATTTTCTATATTAACTGTCATTTTTCCATTTGAAAGTGCCAGTGCTTTTTGGAAAGAAATGGGATTAACACTTGCCAAAATAAATCTATTTGTGGAACAACCAAATGGAGCTGGGAGAAAACAAATTAATCTATGTATCATAGATTCATGGTGTTTAGCATCAGAAAAGGTGCTAGATTACTCAGCCTGAAACTCTGCCTTTCATAAATACTCACATTTTACCCACTTACTCCTGCCTTGAACTCAGACATTGGTGTGGTTAACACTGCCTTCTGAAAGGAAGATGGGCCTGAATTTAAAAAAAAAAAGGGAATATTTTTCTCCCTTCCCCCAGTATTACTACTTTCTCTACTAGGGAAGAGAACTTGGTATTTTCTTTAAAGAGAAAACATATCCAAGTCACTTCATAATATCCTCCTTGCTAAAAATAAGCACTTAGCTCTTTAAGTTTTTCAATATATATTTGCAGTTCCTTTCTGCCCTTTCCTCTAATTTGTCAGCACCAGTTTTAAGATGTATGTAGCACACCTGGAGGTGGCACAGTGGTGTCACCAATACCACATGCAAAGTAAAAACCATTTCCCTGTTTCTATTCACTACTTCTTTGCACATTCACCATTGGTACTACCTTTTTGTGCCACAGCATCACAATGAGAACTCAGATTCTTGTCCACTGTGATGCCACAATTTATTTTAAACTCACTATTTTTCAGTTGAGAATTCAGTATTCTGCAGGGATACCTGTATCTTGCTGTATTAAATTACAGTTTGTTTGAATAGACAGGTCTACCAGCTGACCCAAATCACACTGACTTATCTGCATTCACTGTTAGTTACCATTCTGCCAACCCTCATGTCATCTGCAGCTTTTATTAATGCTGATTTTATATTTACTTTTAGGTCACTGAGGAGAATGTTGAATACTGTGGAATTTAGTCGTAAGGAAATCCATCAGAGACACACTACCCCGGGATGATTCCATACTGACAGACAATGTTGCAGACTGTACTTTCTGAGTCCCCTTATTATGCACTTTGCAGGTATTGTGTGGTCCTAATTGTTTAACAGAATGTCATGAGGTGCTAAGTCATACTCTTCGCTAAAGCCTACATTAAATCATCTCAGTTCCTTTAGCAAAGGAATTCTTATGTCAAAGAAGTAAAATGACCTACTTTTGTGTTAACTGAAATTTTTATCTTTCTACCTTTTAATTCCCATTAAAGATAGTTTATGAAAGATTTCATTGCAAGTATTGTGTGGTTTTATTCTGCACTGCTCTCATGCTAAATTGGCATTGTAAAATATTCTTCCACTCTTATTTTCATTATATATTCCCATGCTTTAACATTTCCTTTAAGCAAATATTCTACAATATTCTTTTTACTGTGCTGAGCTATCTTCTACACCATATTATTCAGAGCAGCCAAAGCTGACTCACGGAAGATTCATTATTTGTTGTTCCATAACTGCTGCTATTTACATACATTTCCTATGGGATGTTTCCACTCTTCAAACCATAGAGAACTCAGAGACTGTATTGTGCAAACTGGATACTAAAAGATAAGAGGTGAAATAAGGACTTCAGTGCTACAACCATGAAAAAAGTCACATCTAGAGGTCTGTTCTGGTATGGAGTGAGGTGGGAAAAAGATTTAGGCAAGGAAGTTAATAATGTTTAGACTGCAATATTAGGATATAAACTTTTCTTCATAGCTCCCGAATGTCAAGGAATTGCTTGTTTTTGTCTGGTAGAAGTGAAGTTTGGTGTTTCAGGCCAAAATTATACACGCTGTAGCATTTTAAAACTGAGCATGAATATTTACAGTTTAAAGGTTCTAATTTAGATGTGAAACAGTAAATCAAGGACATTTTGAGAAAAAGCAGCCAGTCAATCTTGAATAAACCCCTGAACAACCAGAGACTTTTTTTCAGCACATATGGTTGTCTAACAGGGCGCCTCAGAACAGTGGGTGATATTATATGCCATATGTGCTGCTATACCAAAGAATTATTTGGTTTCTGGTAATACTAAACCCAAAGACTAAACTCTAAAACTACCTAGCTCTTCTTAATCAATATCAGCATCTTATTATTCCATCTATATTTAATTGCATTCTTAGTGTGCTGAAAGAATGCTCTTTAGCCAACAGCAGAAAATATGAGGAGGAATGGTTTACATAAATAAGACAAAACTTTCTACATGGATTATTATCTTGCTATTCATTTGATTATTGGAAATACTTTACTGGAAAAAAAATCAAAGAAGAATGACTAACAAACCAAGCAATGGGGAGATATCCCAGAATTCTGATATCTTGTCTCGTAAATGTAATAGAAAGGCATAGAACTTATCTGCAATACCCATAAAGGTGTGATAATATGGTAAGGAATAGTTTCCTGACCAAAACTTATTTGGTATCTTATATTTAGAAATTCATACATTCATAGAGCTCCAAGTTCCATCTGGTCTCTAAAACACCTTTGCAATAATGAACTTTGAATCACAGAATCATAAAATCATTGAAGTAGGAAAAGACCTCTAAAACCGTTGAGTCCAACCACTAAACCAGACCCAATGTTTTCATCACTAAATCATATCCCCATCCCATATTGTGTTTTCATCACATCACCATATCCCCAACCACATCACCTTTCTAGCACTTCCAGAGGCAGTGATTCCACTACTTCCTCAGGAAGCCTGTTCCAAAGCCTGAGCACGCTTTCAGTGAAGAAAGTTTTCCTAATATCCAATCTAAGACTCCTCTGGTGCAACTTGAAGCCATTTCCTCTTGTCTCACTGTTACCTGGGAGAAGAGACCAACCCCCACCTGGCCACAGCCTCCTTTCAGGGGATTGTAGAGAGCGATAAGGTCCCCCTTGAGCCTCCTTTTCTCCAGGTTAAACACCTCCAGCTCCTTTGGGTGCTCCTCACAAGACTTGTGCTTCAGACTCTTCCCCAGCTCCATTGCCCTTCTCTGGACTTGCTCCAGCACCTCAATGTCTTTCCTGTAGTGAGGGGCCCAGACCTGGACACAGGATTCGAGATGTGGCCTCATCAGTGCCGAGTACAGTGAGACAATCGCTGCCCTGGTCCTGCTGCCCACACTATTTCTGATACAGGCCTGGATGCCATTGGCCTTCTTGGCCATCTGGGCACACGCTGGCTCATGTTCAGCTGCTGTCGACCAGCACCCCCAGGTCCTTTTTTTGGGTTGCTTTTCAGCCATTTTGTCCCCAGCCTGTAGCACTGCAGGAGTTGTTCTGACCCAAGTGCAGGACCCAGCACTTGGCCTTGTTGAACCTCGCACCATTGGCCTCTGCCCATTGATGCAGCCTGTCCAGATCCCTCTGCAGAGCCTTCCTGTCCTCCAGCAGATCAACACTCCCTCCCAACTTCATGTCATCTCCCAACTGATTGAGGATGCCCTTGATTTTGTCATCCGTATCACTGATAAAGACAGTAAAGAGAACTGTCCGCAATACTGAGCCCTGGGAAACCCCACTTGTGACTGGATGCCAAGAGGGCCTAACTATTCACAATCACTCAGTGGGTCCATCCATAACTTCATTGCATGTGATGCAATATACATTTAAAACTTGGCCTAAAATTTCAGGATTTTATTTGGTTTGTGTAATTATTTCAAAATAACTTGTGGAATCTGATTTCCAAAAAAAGCAAGTATTCAATCACTGTGAAATTGAAAAATATTTGAGGCATCTTAGTTTGAATACTTTATGGTGAAACACCTACATCACCAGTCATTTCGCATGTGAGGAAGTCTTAAAAGGCTAGTGCTAATACTTCTTAACCCAATGCTTGCTGCTGCAGTTGTCTTCACTGGAAGTAATTTCTTTCATTTTCACTTACAAAGGAGCATTCTGTCCCCTAGTAATTGTCAGTACTTCTCCATAAATTTCTATTTTTAGGAACTCTGCAGGCAGGTTTGAACTTTAGCTATCAGAAGCAGAGAAAATTTTACTGGATGACAAAGTTCAGCTAAAGACTTGGCTCCCCTGCCAAATACAGAAATCAATGAGATTTCCTGGACCAAGTGCAAGTTTTAAAGTAAACACATTAATGCAAGTGTGCCATCATATCTGCACTCTGTATCCATATTCTGCTTTAAAAAATAAAATATTCTATACACAAATGTACTTCACAGACAAAGCTCTAAGAACAAGTGAGATGTCATATAAAAGATTTGAAAATGTAACAAAAGGCTCTGAATGTCAGAGGACAGTATAGGGTGGGTCTTTGTCACTGTTGGTGTGCCCTTTGCTGTCAGTCAGCTTGGCTAGTAAAATGAAGAGGTCAGAACCTCACCCCTTTCAGCCCGCACATCAGAAGACCAAAGGAAGAACGGTTCACATGAAATGGTCTCACATGAAGAGGAAAATGCTATGTTGTCCCTGACTCTTACTTTCTGACAGGTCCTATCAGATTAGCTTTTCTTTCTTCTAATTCCCAGCAGCTGCTGGTGTTTGGTTATTCAAATGTCCTTATTCAACTCCAGAACCATTTACAATCACAAGCAAGATAACTTAATTATCTTGCTTTTCTAGAAGCCTCATTGCTGTGTTCAGGTACTAACACAGAGGTGTCCAATACCATGCTTAGACAATCTTCTTGTGAGGTCAGATCTCCTTTAGTAGCTACCGGCATTCATTGGTTTCCTCTACTGTTTTTCCCAATGCACATTACCTTTCAGGAAATGCTTGTACTTTTTGTCTGGGAGGTGATCTGGTCAAAAGATTTCTTTTGTTGTTACTTATATTGTAGGATGGATGTTATAACTGTAGCATCACATTAATTAAAATAGTGCATAATTACAAAAATCTAATAAGGAAGCTCTTGTAACATTGTAAAAATGAAGTTTTGCATACATTTAATGAAAACTCTTGTCACTTCCAGAAAAGTAACAACAGCAATGCTTAAGATTCCTCTTGATAGACATTAGGAACAGGAAATACAGTGTATGCCCTGAGTGCACCAATTAACTTTGATAGCCCTGAGAATATCTGGTAGTTCCACCTCTAAATCCTCAGCCTCTGGCCCACTAGCTCCATTTAAGCTCAGGCTCAGGCCCAAGTCTTTGCCTCAACTACACTGTAGGTAGGTCTGTGTCCAACTCTGTTCCTTGATGATCCGGGCTTGCTCACTGGACTTGCTGAATTGACCTCAAGCCTAACATGTCACTTTAAATACATCTGACCACTGGACTGTTGTCTGAGCCTGTTGCTGTCACCAGCCTTGCTGTTAGTCTTGCTTGGATAGTGGGGGACTGTGCTCTTGTCTGTAGTCATTTTTTCTACCTACCTGCATTTTGGTCAGCTCCTCATTTTCTCTCATGAAGTGACTCCCTTCTTGTTGCTCCTTGACATAGCATATAGTTTCCTAACTAAACCAGAGGCATGGGAATCATGATTTTTGGCCCATTCACAATTTTATCTTTGGATCCCAATTTTCAAAGCAGTCAATCTGAGCTTTTTAGTCTTTGGCTATATAAACAAGTGTTGCAGTTAGCTATTGACATTTTTAACTTTTAAACTTTTCAAGGCAGGATGCAGTTTAAGAGGCTTTAACCCATTTGCTTTCTGGATTAGAGACCTAAACCACCAAAATGTCTTAATCCAACCTTTAACTGGTTGAGGCTTAATTCTTCAGTGTGCAGCATACTCTCAAAATGACTCAGCATTCACACTGGGAAAAAAGATGCTGGTAGTTTTCTGTCAAATCTTATCCAACTTAAGCCAATTTTCTCCCCCCTGAAATGCCACAGCAAGACACTGCACAAAGCATGTTGCACTCCTTTTATAGGTCCCCTTTGGTGAACATTTGATGTGTTATCTAGATTAAAGAGCAGGCCAAGTATCTGTATCTCTAGGTGCTGAAGGCTAAAGTAATACTGGGTAGAGAAGGTATCTGAGTCTTTCGCTCTTACTTCTTGACTTCACAGTGACAAATGTGAAACCTGGAAACATGAAAGGTCTTTCTGAGCCAGGATGTATCCTCCAGCAGAGAAAGAAACGGTTCCATTTCAATACTGGAAAAAGGCCTCTTGGTCTTTGTCAAATCAGACTGACTTCTGCAGTTAGGAGCTGTGGTCTGGGAGGACAAGAAGTCATAAGGGTTTCTTTACCTATACCTAATTGATTCCAGTAGGTTGGACAGGGAGAGGTTCTGTATTGGGTCAGACCAGCTGGAGAAGTTTGGCTCAGCTCACACTAAAAAACCACTTTTAGCCTTCAAGCCAACATGGGATTATTTAAATTCTTTGTAGGAACTGACTGGCTTGTATTGTATTGAAGCAAAGGAATTGTTTGACAGAGGTGATAGCTAGTGTAGGAGAAGACCTTGCTGCAAGTAGAGACAACTGACCTCCAAAGTCTATGCCAGTTCTGAGGTACTCTGATTTATCAGTACAGGCACAGTTTATGGTGCTGATCCAATACACTTCAGACTTAGTTATACTGTTTGGGTGTTCTGGCTTAGTGGGTCAGAATGACTGAAAACATGTCAAGCAAAATAAACAGGCCTGCTCTTCCGGGAACCATTTTGCAATGCCAAATAGAGGTGCCAATCATAAGCTTGTGTTGAGATTATCAATGTGAACTTCCATCTTCTGTCTTTCACAAGCAGTGGAAAGGTTACAATATACCACTTAGAGCAGAATTCAGATTTTTAAACAAATTTATCTAATGTCTATTAGATGTCACAGAATATTCTGCTTGGGGTACTTTATGCCCTCTAGTCACGTCTGTCAAGCCCACGCAAGAGTCTGCAGCACCTACAGGTTTTGCACTAGATGCTTCTTTTTATGTAGTTAATGATTTTAATTGGATTAGCACTGTCGATTATCTAAAATAATTTTTATGATATAAATGGGACTTTTCAGAGCTCTCAGATCTATGTTCTTACATCTCTGCAAGCAGCTCCAAGAATTACCTGGTGTAAGTCTTCTTGTTTATCAACAGCCTATTTTAGGGCACCAATATATGCTTAATAGAAACTATTTATTGGCTGGAAATTGATGAACCTTAAAACACAAGACCAGCCTAAGTAGTTCTATGTATTTTTTTTGGTCACAAATATTGTAATTAAATGTCTTACACTTTGTCACTAATGGCATGTTTATGGATAAATACCACTGAACAATTTCAGCGATAACAGCTGTCTTTAAATTTTCATTTAATTTTGAAGAATGAATGACAGTAGACTTGCCAGCTCAAGACAATGTCAGGCTTAACATAACTTTGACAATCTGTGCAAGCTTAAATTGGTACAAAGTCAGGCATACACGCTCCCCTGACAACGGTCTGTTGTAATGCAAGGGTTTAGTCTTCTCATGTCATTAGGTCTTCCTAGGGTTTTTGTTCTGTTTGACTTCCAAATAAGATTATTAGGGACTGGTTAGTGTTTTTTGAAGCTCCATAGTAGCAAGTTACAGAGCTGTTTGTCATATAATGTAAGCTGAGCTGTACCAATTCTACAGCGACTGTAGATGTTTGAAGATCTGGATTCATAGGCTCACAGGAGCTTAATTCCACTGAAATCACTGACAAAGCTCACTGGGGCCCAGAACAGCAATTTTAGAAGTATTTCCATTTAGTTTGATTATTCTTCCCTGCAAACTAAAACACTGAATATGTGTTGTCCCACATTTGTCAAAGGTTAAAACTGTGCATATTGGTACCTTACAAAGACAAATGGTTGAATCATGGCAACTTCACTGTGAGCTACAGACCTATCAACTCCAGGCCTTTGAAATGGGTTGAGATACTGCAGTGGTAAGTTTCTTTATTTGCAACCATTAAGATCAGGCTTTTATTGACATAGACAAGAAATGATAACAGCATGATAACTAGAAAGACAGTGTTATTTTGCAAGATATTTTCTTATATATAGGAAAATAATTAATTAAAATAAAACTACCACTATTAAAACCAGATTATTTTTCCGTATTTTTTTTCATTGTTGGTGTTCACCCTTGCTAATGCACGCTGTTCATTAACCTCCACTGGGTCCACCAGTACTGAGTAAGTTAAACTGAGTTTATTTGCTTACATTCAAAGATGTTTTTGCATCTGCATGCTTCACTTTTCTAAATACTCTTAGGTTTTTAAATACTGCTTAGGAGATACCAAGTCAAACAATTCCTGCACCTACCTTGTCATACTGGTTTTTTGTCCCACTTTGTCCAGTGAGAACATTGTCATTGCCAGAGAAATCACTAGAAATGGGGCAGAATGTTTCACACTGCCATTCCAAAGAAAGTCTCCTTTGATACTGGTACTAAAAAAGATTAAATCCCCGCTCCCCAACCTGACCAGCTTTTGCTTTCCAACCTCTGTTTCCATGGCATTCTCAGCTGGTAGAAGGCAGAGAGCTAGTACAGTAAAAAAGAGGCAGGCCAGCTTGTGCAGTACTTTCCTAGCAACACCTACGGCCTGTAGGATACTGTTGTGTTAACTTGAACAAGAATAGAAGCAGAATCTCTTTCTACCTTTTTTCTGTTTCCCTTTCAAGTGTATAAATGGGCCCTAGCAATTGCTGACCTTTGCATTTATAGTGCTACAGCAGAGCTGTAACCTTCAGCAGCAAGACAGGCTCTTGGTCTAATAAGCTGCATTTGTAATCATAAGGAGAAATAAATATCTCATTAGAATGTTATTCTTTCCTAGTTTTGAGTGAAATTTGTAACTATCTAGTTTTTGCTTATGTGTTACTCTAAGGCATGATTCTAACACTTGGGTTGGTTTATATGTAAGGAATTATTTATGCATTATTTTGTAGGTAACAGTAATAACAATTTATTATAATGGTAATTCTCGTAATATTATACTTAAAGAATACTTAATTCAGTGGGGCTACTTCAGTTGTAAATCAGCGCACCTAAAGACTTTGAAATGGACTGAGCAGATAAATCATTACATCTCCGTGAGGTCCTATTAGATTTGTCTTAGTTCCACCAACACAGATCAGATTGTAATACAGAGGATCTAAAATCATAGATCCCACTTGTCAAAATCAAAGTATGCTTAAATTCCATCATGATACTAGAATACTGAAGCTATGTTCAAAGAAATGTGAAATGAGAAAGTGAACAGTTGTTGTGGGCTGTTTCATTTGCCCATGACTTTCCTGCACCTTTCTGTCAAGTGATTAGAAAGAATTGTTTAGCCACTTCCCTCCTGATAGCATTAAAAATAAAATTTACATGTTTTAGGAAGTAAAGAGGAGGGAAATTGAGAAATCTATTTTAATTCTAAAAGTTTGGTTTTTTGTAAGTCTGAAATTGCCATGATGGGAACGCTGCAGAAGAGAATACTGAGAAGAGCTGTAATACTTCAGATGTGTTAAAGTTCCTGCAAAGAGGATGAGAATGTCCTCTGTGTACAAACCAGGAAAAAATGGGCTAAAATTGCAGCAGACTTAGATTTGACATTAGGTGTAGCTTTCTGAGAGTAAAGATACCCAGTCTCTGGAATAGCTTAGCTGTCCCAAGGAACTGGATTGACAAATGTCTACCAGCAATGTTGACTATAAATGAATAATTGATCCTACTTTGGGTGGTAGGATGGACTTCCTGAAGTCTCTTCTCACTTGTTTTTTCTGTGATCTATATACTTAAGATATTAACGGGACTGATATTTGCCCCACTAAACACTTAGTCAAACCACTTAAAATAGGTAAAATAGAAAGCCTACAAAGCAATGGTGATACATTAATGACTCTCTTTAGTGGAGTGGAGGCTGATTATTCTACTAGTTTAAAATATCCAGACAGATTAATTTCCTTATCTTTGGTATCTCCAATCTCTTTACTCAGAGTTCAGAAGACAAGTATGTTTAAGAACATCCAATAAACAGATTTCCAGTTATGTTCTCAAAGAAGCCCTACTTATTACTAGTATTTGGAAGGGAGGAAATCTTTCCATTAGGTCATTCAATTCAGGGGCCAAAGGCTCTGTGAATGCCATCTGATAGAATAAGGGCTAAAAGAAAGCCCTGAGGCTTAATATCTCCTGGCTACAAGAGTAACTGGGAGCCAAAGGTGTGCTGTCTTGTTACCTTGTCTTACATGAAACTTTAACATACAAGAAGATTTCCTGGGAAACAAAATAAAGTAAATTGATCCTTTTAATGTTTTGGGGTATATCAATAACATTTCATTTCACTTGGCAATTTCCAACAAAGGCTAGGCTATGTCTTTCAAACAGCAGTGCTAGGACTCAGACTTTATTTTTTTTTTCATTTCAATCAATTTGCCAGTTGCCACTTTCTATTAAATTAAAAAACAAAACAAAACAAAACACAAAAAACCCCCAAACCACAAAGAAAACCTAAACATCATCTGTGGTTTCTAATCCCTCGTGCCCTTCACACCAAGGGAAAATGCTGTAAATAGCCACAAAGCCACCTCATTAATTCCTTTTAAGTGTCTCCTTACACTCTCCTTTGCCACACTAGCAGCAGTCCTTGGCTGAGACTTATCACCTCTCATGCTGGCAGATACAGTTTCTCGATATGCTTCCCTCTCCTGGTACACTCTGGCTGCATGCTTAAACGTCCCACTCTTCAGGGAAGGAATTAACTTCTGAACAGTTCATGGGAGATGTGGCACTAACCTTGCTTCAATGGCAATTTCCTTACTCAATGCTGTAAGTCAGTCTTAAGCTTCAGGTAAAGTAGGCTTCTGAGACGAGATGGACTCTTTGTGAGCCAAGATGAGGTAAGGGTCTAAACAAAATAACAGGATCTCTGAGCCTGATGGGATGCATGCCAGGGATATTTCACTTCAAAGAGTTCCAAAAAAAGAGAAGAGTCAGAATGAAGCATGTTTCTGACCTCTGAGGAAAAAGCACTAGGAAGTCTAGACAGACATCTTAACTACATATTAGTTCAGCAATATAGTATTCATCCTGTCTTCAGCTTGTAGTTCAGCTGTTGCAGGGCAGAGACTGCCATTAATGCTGAACTCTCCAGGGTTTGTACCCCTATTCCTAAAAATCAGACCTATCTAGGCCCACCAGCTGCAAGCCAGTGCATCAGCTGGAGTCTTGAGTGCCCAGAAAGCACTTGCTACCGTGACTGCCTGCCATCATGCTTCTTCTGAGGGTGGCATGAAGGGGCTCTATCCCTGCAATTCCAGCACCATGTCTCTGAGGAAACCCTCTGTGCTGCCAGATATCCAGCAAGCTACTCATCTGCAAATTGCCGCTTGCAGCTTCTGGGGTAAGAACTCTCACAGAACTTCAGGTGTGCTTCCCAGATTTGGCCATAATCACACTGCAGAAAGTCAGTAGACTCAGCAGGGTGGTCTGAGGACATGAGGCTGTGCAAGAAACATGTGAGCTCAATCACAGCTATGCCTGAAGACATTCAGCTGGTGTGCTGCCTCTCTGGGGATACTCTCTTTGGTAGCTGCACCTCTGTAGGAGCTGTTGCCTCTACAGAAATACTTAAGCAGAGAACTACTCATGCTAGGGTGCACTATTATAGAATGAAAAAACTGTTTCAAAGAAACTCTTATAGTTAAATTGAGTTGTAGCAGATGTGATGCCTGCCCTTCCCTGAAAGGCAAATACATTTTGTTAATGTGAATTATAACCTGAACCAGTATACTCTATATAAGACTTTAAGTTACAATGAACCACATCCATACATTACATCTCTTCTACAGGTTTGCTTCAGTACACTACATAAATTAAATTATGGTGATGGGTAGTTATTAATACTGAGACAGCTTTAGTATAATCTCTATGATTTCCTTGGGCCTCTCTTCATTATCAACACTTTTCTGGTTTGTGATGCTTCTCTAGGACAGCTGATCCTGTCAAGTCTCACAACACAAATGGATTTACCTTTCCTTTGACAACTATCCCTGGCCCTCAGAAAGAAGTTATTTTATTTTGAAGTATAATAGCTTTGACTTCTGGTTTCCTGATTTTTCCTTTGTGGTACAGCTACTAGATTGAAAACAATGTGTGTTTTTAAATCAAAGTGGAAAAAATATAGATTCCCTAATACAAACTAAGAATGCCAGCAACAACCCTTTCCAAGGATATTAAGTTTGTATTTTGCTGTCTCCTTGCTGACCAAGGCTTTTCTTTAACACCAGTCTCTCATCAGCCTACCTATGTGCTATAGTACCACCAGTTAAAGACAAAGATCTATATGTGTCTTTTAACCCCAATCCATTGCAGAGTATAAGGATCTATTTAGTCTGACATCCATTTTGTTAGTTTCTACCAGCAGCAGCTGGCAGATTTCTCTGGGGTTTTCTTCAGAGCATCTGGCTTGGGTCAGGTCACTATAAAAAATTTATCAAACATCCTTTACAGGACTGGCTTGAGCTTTTTAAAATAAGGAAATCTCATCTATCTCCAGTCTTACAAAGGGTTGTTTTTTTTTCCATTCTGTCAACACAGAAGATGTATTAAGCATTGTGTTTAATGAGATATTGAACATCTCTTTGTTCTGAGTGTATACTGGAGCAGGCTGTGCTTAGAAAACACATCACTTGGGTTTATTTTATTCTGTGGTTGGAGTAAAAGTTGTTATGTTGTGATAAAATATGTATTTCTTTGTTTTGGAAAGCAATAAAATGGACTAGACTCTAGGCTACATGTCAGCTGGTATTGGAATGGAGCAAGACAGGCTGGGCAACTGCATAACCCAGATGAAATGTGGGGCTAATTATGAGGATGATTATTTAAGGAAAAAAAAAGCCAAATAGGAACATAAGAACTGCCATACTGATTCAAAACAAATGTCTCTCTGTCTCTACAAGTGATCATAAGTTCACATTTAGGGAAGAATAAGAATCACATAAGGACATATGTTTTTTACCTTTAATAGTCTTCCAGCTTCTTATAGTTTTAACCTTACATTTCCCAAATCTTTTATAGTCTGTTTATTTAGCAACCCTTTATGAATCATTCTCCCAAGTACTTCTTGCCCCAAACTTATATAAACTTCTTCCATTACTATATGTTCTGCAAGGATTTCCACAGGTCTGGGACCCCAAGTGTGAGGACCTACCATCCCAAATTTTGTTTGATGACACCTAATATCCCTGGAAGGGACAGTGGATAGTTGATCTCTATCCATTTCAGTCGTGCTACTTACAGTTTTGTACATCTCTGTCACATCCCCACAAATCATCCTTTTTTTTTGCAGAATCCCAGCCCACCTAATCATTCATTGTATAGAAGCCATTCTTTACTATTTGATTGTCAAAAATGTCCTTCTCTGGATCTTTTTTAAGCTTTAATGTATCCTTTCTTAAACAAGGAGACCAAAACCGCAGATAGTATTCAAAGTACAAGAAGCATGCATTAATCCAGTGTTTTCTGTCTTGTTCTTTACTCCTTTCCCAATAGTTCCTAGCATTTGATTTATTTTTTGATTGCTGCTGAGCACTGAGATAGTGCTTTCTTGGAACTATTTACCCTAACCTTGAAGACTCTCTCACTTCTGAGTGGTAATGGTCAAGTCAAAGTCCAGTATTTGATATATGAAGCTAAGATTGTATTTCACCGCAGCATTTCACAAAATGTTTTATTGCTCTGTCATGAAGCCATTTTACTCCTCTGTCATGAAGCTTCGTAAGGTATTTCAGCAGTTGTATGCTCAGCCCTAGTTCCAATTACACTGATAACTGTATCATCCAGAAACCTTGGAATCTCACTGCTCATCCCCTTTTCCAGGTCACTGGGGCTTTGCTAAAGTATGTGAGTCCCAGCACAAAGTTCTGTCAAACTCTCTTCTTTTACTGAGAATTTTGACTTTGAGTTCCTATTGTATTTTACTTTTACTTACACTTTTACTGTGTTTGTTCAGCTTGAAGAGACGGCTGAAGGGAAACCTCATTGCTTTGTTTGGCTTTTTAAGATGAGATTCTATGAACTCATAGGTTCACACTGAAAGGAGAAGAGGTGACAGACACAAGTTGCTTCAAGGGAAATTCTGACTAGAAAAAAGGAAGACTTTTTTCACACTGCACCAAGACACCTGAAGAGCTTGTAGGATTGCTGTCCTTCAGAATATCCAAAGTTTAACTGTTCATGACCCCAACGTACCTTCTTTAAGTTGTTAGCGGGCATTACTTTGAGTAGGATGTTGGACAGTATGATCTCCAGAAGTCCATTCGAACCTAAATTATTACAGGTTTCTATGCCTTTAAGACGGATTTTTCCATCTTCTCCTTTGATTGTTCACTGTCCTTTCTTGAAGGATATTGTCAAGGTGTTTGGAAATCCCAGTAAAATCAACAGGATCACACAGAACCTCATACTTACTAGTCATGTCGGAGAACTCCAAGAGGATTACAAGGCCTCTTTTCAAGATCATAATCATCATCAGGTGTGGATGGAATGAATACACAGTGCCATCAGTAATTAATCTATTTCTTCTTTAATTTTTTAGGTGTATACTACCCAGCCCTGGTATTTGCTACTTTTCATTATATTTCTTTGAATCATAATCCCTTCCAAAGTTGCTTCAATTTTCAGACAAATGGTTCACTGAGTTCCCCTTAAAAAATGAGGCCTCTGTTGTAATCTCCTGTCTTTTCTATAATGAATCTGGATGCTAATAATCTATTTAGCTTCTCTCCATGGTCTTACCCTTCTGACTGCTCCTTTTCTACTCCACTTAAGGAAGTCCTACAAAATGTTTGCCAGACATTTTTTCCTGATGTCCTAATGGAAAAATGTAGTATTAAATTTAGCTCTTTTAAGAAAGTAGTCTGATTCTTTTTTGATCTGCTTGATTATATTTTCACATTTCATCTACCCAAATTTATGCTCCTTTTCTTTTTAATTTTTTTTAAATGCAACTTCAGATTTTTAAATTACACTTTCTGAGTTCTAAGAATGTGGCTTAGCCATTTCATCCTCCTTCTGCCAGTTTCCAAGCCTCTTCTAATATACAGTAAGAAATGCTATTGTGCTTCCACTCTGGTGTTCTCCAGCCTCTAAACCTACTGTAACGTAATTCTTTATTGCCTAATGGATGGCACAATTGTGGTGAAGACTTTATCTTTTACTTTTTTGTGTCATGGATGCTGGATCTGAGTTATGAATGTCTCTAGAACTGTGCTTCCAGAGTAAAGTTTGGAACAGATCTTTGTCACTATTTTGTCAAGGGCTTCATTTCGTCTTGTGGGGTTGGTAGCCAGCTGATCCAGGAAAGAATCACTGACAATTTCATCTACAGATTATGATCCTGAGCGAGGTTTCTCTCTTCTACACAGTAACTGAAGTGTCTTTTTGTCCTTAGCAACGCTCTGACTTTAGAATCACAGAATC
Source organism: Machaerirhynchus nigripectus (assembly GCA_013397975.1). Lineage (NCBI taxonomy): Eukaryota > Metazoa > Chordata > Aves > Passeriformes > Dicruridae > Machaerirhynchus > Machaerirhynchus nigripectus. The sequence goes on from VZRQ01008533.1 coordinate 97,549, forward strand.
ATTAAGATTCTAAAAGATCTCCAAGGTCATCAGAGTCCAACTGTTAACTCAGCACTGCTGTGGACACAACTAAATGATATTCCCAAGTGTCATATCCACACACCTTTTGAACACTTCCAGGGATGGTGACTCCACCACTTCCCTGGGAAGTCTATCCCAGTGCTTGAAAACCCTTTCCATGAAGAAATTGTTCCTAATATCCAATCTAAACTTCCCCCAACACATCTTGTGTCCACTTCTTCTTCTCCTATTGCTTGTTATCCAGAAGAAGAGGCTGACCCCACCTGGCTGCAACCTCCTTTCAGGCAGTTGTAGAGAGCTAAAAGGTCTCCCTTGAGCCTCCTTTTCTCCAGGCTAAACAACCCCAGCTCCCTCAGCTGCTCCTCATAGGACTTGTGCTCCCGACCCTTCAGCAGCCTTGTTGCCCTTCTCTGAACACACTCTGGCACCTCCATGTCCTTCCTGAACTGAGGGGCCCAGAACTGGACACAGGACTTGACATGTGGCCTCACCACTGCCGAGTACAGAGAGGGACAATCACTGCCTGGTCCTGCTGCCCACACTATTGCTGATACAGGCCAGAAGCCATTGGCCTTCTTGGCCACCTGGGCACACTCTGGCTCATGTTCAGATGGCTTCTTACATCTTAATTCAGCCTATCTCTCCTCTTGGCTGGAAGGCTGATAGTGTTGACCCCATTCTATAGCCTTCCTCTTTGGGTCTGGCATTTCAATCAAGCTTCTGTGCTACTTTTTAAGGTGGTCAGTTTGTTAATTCAATTTTCTTCTAAGCTCTAACTAAACACAGAATTCTACTGTAACAATTACACAGTACACTTTTTTCATCCCATTATATTTTGTACACTAGGATCACGGCATGCCACTGGCTATTTTTGTTCCAAAAGGAAAAAATAAGGAACTAAACCAGTTGTAAATTGGTAGCTGTTCAGTCATGTCATCAGTAGTTTTGGTACAATTCCTTTGCTTTCAGACTGCAGCAGAGTTTATGCTGTTGTGTTCTGACCCTGGAGCCTGCTACTCTCACTCAACTATTACCAACATCTGAGTTCTATCTTCTGTTTCTTTACTGCTCTGCTGAGACCTGAATGCTTTCACCTTTATTGCAAAATCATTAATTCTACTCCATTTTCCTCATCCTGATAATCTTCTGTTCTGGCACTTTGATTTCATTTTTAGCCCAAAAGGTAACAATATTGACTGTAACTGAAGACATTCTGCTACTTGTAAAAATCTCCTCTCTAATTATGCCTTCATCACAGAAAGTGTTTCAACATATATAATTCTGATTCTATTTTGAACATAAAACTACACTTACACAGATACTCCTTTCCATGTTGAATCCCAAGTATTGTCGAGACATCACAGACCTCTCTTTTTAGGAGTTCAGTACATAATTTCATACACCCTGAGACATGGAGAAAACCTAGCTAGAGTTTCATCTTTGCTTTCAGCATTTCAGGTTTTAAAGGTGACTTGCAAAGTAATTGGTAAATGTGATTCTTTGGCAGCAAAATGACTGTTGGAGACCAGTGGGAAGTAGTTTTTGGAACATAATCTTCAGGCATCAGTGAATTACTTATTTCAAACTTCTTCCTGTGTTTTTCATTTATGAAGCATGGAACTTCATATTAACTGTTATATTTTATTGTTTGAATGTTGAAACAAGATTATTCAGGGCAAGGCTTTTGATGGGAACACACTGATTTAGGTGCCATGGTTCTGAATTTCCTCCCTCTTCACAGTTTGGTACTTCCTTTTGCATTAAAAAGTAGGTGTTTAGCTAAAGACTCAGAACAAATAGAGAGGATTACATATATAAGTAGATTAAAGATATTTAACACATAAATAAGAAGCAGCCTTTTGGTAACAAAAATAACATTTTTGAAAGACAAAAGGAAACAGCTGGTTTACAGATCTATACTGAAAGAAATAATTTAAATGACCTGTTTATCACGTTTTACTCTGTAGTGTGGTGGACTACAAGTCTTTGTTGTGACTCAGATTACAGCAGCTGAAGAAAGACTAAGGGAAGTAACTACATAGATTATTCATCTTGATTGTAAGAGCACCCTAGGATGTGGAATGCAAATGAATAGTAAGACCACAGGAACTGGATGTGACCCTTTGCAATCTCCTTCTCAGTTCCAGTGACTCACTTGATGACTTAGATAATGTCACTTTTTCAATCCCTGCTTCAGCTTCCCCAGCTATAAAGATGGTATAACTGGCTGAGAGCAGGGTTATCTCTGATGTGATTTTTTTCCTTTTTTCAGGGTACTGAATTGGAACAGAAAAAAATCAAAATTATTTTAAAAACAAACATTCCCCAAAATATTGCTTTGGAGTTATCACAACTTCGATTTTCATGCTTTCTTTGTAATACAACTGTGCCTCTTAAACTGAAGTGTTTGACTTCTTAAATACAATATATATGTCACATCTTTTTCATCAGTGGTTGTTCTTTCAAGAATTTAGTATAGTATAAAGTTCAAACAAAATGAATCAAAATTAAGAAGTTCTACACCACAGAAACAAAATGTTTTTTCTCCAGTTGAACAATGCAGTTGATACTGACACATTCCTGACAAATGCTTTCATTTTGATGAAACTACATTTCATTTGAAGTCATTAAGTCAGTATGCATATTGGTTTTATGACATCTGGTTGTTCTTGCCTCTCATCTGACATCTTCTTTCACAGGTAATAATTCTTTTTCTGTCTTTCCTTCTCTTTTCCAAAAATGCTTCACTCCTCTTACAAATATCCTCTTTATTCCACATATTTCAAACACTCTTTTTTTCTCCTCATGTTGTCTGGCTGATTAAAATAATGAAGTTAGTTCAAAGCAACTGTTTCCAGGCTCTGCTTAGCATGAAGTTTGCTATTTCTTTTTGAATGTTAAAGGGCTTGTGTGCCTTAAAGTTTGTTCATCTCTTCTGATTATATCCATTGGATAATTAAAGATACTTTCTCCTACAAACTTTGCCCCACTACTTTTTAAGGCAAACTGTTCCATCAGGACTCTTGTGCCGACTTTAGTACTAACACTGACTTTTACAGTATCTTGCAATTTGTGAATAGAGACGGATGAGATTACAATAAGGCTGCAGTAGATTGTAGGACTGAACTTGCCCTAGCACATCCTCCACTGTATGAACAGCTTTGGAAAATGACACCATTCTCTGTCTCTGCAATCCTCTTACCTGCTGCTTCCTTACAGCCTGTCAAGGGAATCAGATGTTTACTGCCAATTAGGCTTGATAAAACTGCAGGATTCTCTTGTAGTCTCTCGACAATAGTATTTCTGAGTTGCTGGCAGCTTTTGGAGGGCTTGTGGCTACATGTATAGCAGGAGACCTCAGTGTACTTTAGCACTTAGTTTATTTGGTGATTTAGGTCATTTAGATCTCACCCTTACTGCACTGTCTACCTCAGTCATAGCATAAAACATTCAAAATTTTATTGAAGATTTTCTTTTGGAGCAAAAATAATGTTAAGATACTTCAATTGGCAGTAAATAGATATTATTATTATTATTATTATTATTATTATTATTATTATTAGACATGTTCACCAGAAACACTGGAGCAACAATAAAATTCTTATTCCAAAAAGATATGGTCCACAATTACAGAAAACGTTGTGCTATTTCAATGCTTGAACTGAAAATTTTCCAAATTTTCCAACTTTCAGATCGCTGACTGAAAGTACTGGGCTTCTGTTTGTTCTGTCTGAGCTCTAACACTTCTCAGCCCTTCTGAAATATATGAAAAAGATATTAAAAATGTAGGATCTTTCTTATGCAATGGCCATATGCAGAGTTCCCCTGAACTAAATGGGGTTGAATCTGTCTCTTCTATCAGCTTTACACAATAGGTTCAGAGGTGAAACAAAAAGCAGATGATGATTTCTCAGGGTGGAGGGTGGTGTCAGTTACATCACTTTTCCAGTTTCTTTTAGTTAAAGGGGGAAAAGTGGAAACTGATCTTAGTATCTTGGAAAATGATGTTGAACTTAAAACCTTGTTAGTATTTCTGAGTTAAAAAATCATTATTTAACAAACACATTTGGAAAGTAGTCTGACTGAAATAAAAATCAACTCATAATGGATTCAAATCAGATAGGAGTTTGCAAACGCACTGGTGCAACTAAAAGGGTCTGATTTGGAGCTGCACATACAGAAACATCATGTCGGGGAGGAGGAAGGTGACAGTTCCTGTTTATGCATTTTTGGCAAGCCGCACCTGAAGGATGGGATGATTTTCTGGAAACTGTCATGCCAGAAATACACAGCTAAACAGGAGGGAACTGAGAAGAGCAAAGAGAATAATTAGAGACCTATGGGGGTGGGACAGGGTTTCTAGTCTATTTTCTGAAGAAATCCAAGCTATGTAATTGCACTGCTTTTCTGTCAGTACTCCAGCAATAACATTTGAATCTCTTGACCAATTTGAAAGAAGCCGGACAAAAAAGGAGAGGTTTAAAAACACTGAGCTCCTGTGAATTTTACAAAAATCAGCAGCCAGATAGAGGAGACTCAGATTTGTGTGCCCAGTAAAGAACAGGTGGAAGTGTGAACTCAGCTGCATTATTTGACACAAGAGAATCAAAGCTGTCATCCAAAAGCAGGGTCCATAAGGTTTGCTGTCAGTGGAACTGCTTTTTTGTTGTTTAGAGGTAGGGGCATTTATTGCTTGCCTTTTTTTTTTTTTCCGTTTTGTAAAATATATTTAAAAGAAGCCCAAGACTTCTGCCTGAGACGATTTTTAAAAGGTTCATCGCTGCAGGATATTGGCATTCATTATAAAGTTATGCATAATACCAAATCTTGTCTAGAACAGGGCCTGAAATTCCTACCTGAAATGAAATCCCTTTGTGCCAGTGTTTTCTCTCTGCCTTTGAAAGGACTGTTTCCATTTCTTCTCATGCTAGAGCCAGCTCTGACCTTTATCTCTCTTAAAATACTGTGGTACCACCAAACTAAAGAAATGAAATGTCGTGAATCAGATGCCAAAAAAAAACCCCTTCTCTTGAAAATTATATGTTGATAAAATATATTTTACTTTGAATTTGGTTAGTCTTTGAAATTTTTTAAATCCTTCAACTTCTTGAGAGAGAGAGAAGTCTCAGTGTCCCACTTTCATTAACTTATCATGAGAAATTACTTTGAGCCCTTGGTGCTACAGGATATTTCATCCTTCATGGCTGTCCCTTAAATGGCCAGCCCACTGAGACTGAAAACTCCTCCACAGCTTTCACTATCCCCAGTGTTCCATCAGTCTGAGAAAGAGCACCACCCCTCTAGGCAAGGAACCTACAGGAAAACCCTCTGAATTGCTTGTTTCTTCTTTCACTTTGCCTCATGCAAGGAAACAAACAACCATGATTGCTTACAGCTAGTGAAAAGGGAGTACTGGTAGAACTGAGAAATTTACAATGTGGCATTTGGTCAGTACAAAAGGAAGATACTGGGGAGAAGGAAGTTCCTAAGATTGAAGGGAAGTCTAGAATCATAAAGAAATACGCATTTGTCATGCATACAGCATATGTTATGATGCCCTATGCATGACAACAAGTGAACATTTGTTGTTATGAACTGAGAAGAAAAGTGGATTCCATTATAATGACTGGCTTTTCAAGTTTAGGAAAGTCATTTACCTGATATGTTACAATAGCTATATTGATATTCCATTTCTAGATTTCACAGCAGTCTTCTCTAGACAGGACTTCAGAGAAATTGGTTTAATAGGATGCCTGTCAGTGGCAAGACTTCAGATGGTACTAAGCAAAGGTAATTCTTACTAACCAGGCAATAAAATTCTCTTCAAGGCTCTCATGTATCATTCCAACTTTGGGATATAATATATTGAACTAGACTGGGCTTCCCACACACTGTTGGGTGGACAACAGTGTCAAATATTTCAGGATTACAAAACAAATGTGTGCAAATCAGAAAACGACCACTAAAGGTTGGAAATACTGACAATAAGAGCTCAGTCTCTTCATGAAGACCTGTCAAAAAATGAGGTGACTTTTACAGTTTCTTCTTTGTTTCTCTCTAGTAAATTCTACTGCTTTTATAGAAAAATAATACAAAATCATTTTCTGTGTCTAGGATTTTGTAGACATTAGGAAAAATGTTGCCAAAAGTCTGAGCGAGGTGACCCTTCCCATCTGCTCAGCACTGTTAAAGCCACACCTGGAGTGACAATTCTAGTTCATGGCTCCCCGGCACAAGAAAGACATGGACATAGAATAGCTGGTCAAGTGAAGGGCAAGGAAGATAGTTTAGGAAGTCGAGCATGTCATATGAGGAAAGGCTGAGAGATGGAACTAGTTAGCCTAGAGAACAGAAGGCTCAGAGGCATCTTATAGATGTGAATAAATATTTGATGGGAGGGAGTAAGCAAGACTGAGTCAGGCTCTTTTCAGCGGCGCCCAGTGGCAGAGGAAGCAGCAATGGGCAGAAACTGAAAGACAGGGCGTCTTGTCTGAACATGAGAAAACACCTTTTTACTGTTCAGGTGACTAAGCACTGGCACAGGTAGCCCAGAGAGGCTGTGGAGTCCCCATCCTTGGAGAGTCTCAAAGCCATCTGGATGCGGTCCTTAGCAACCTGCTCTAGCTGACCCTGCTTGACCAGGCTGGCTAGACCAGATGTCCTCCAGTGGTGCCTTCCAACCTGAATGTTTCTGTGACTATGTGCTTTTCAGCAAAACAGTTTTAGTCACACTATTGGCTTGGGGCAAGTCACACTCCAACTTCCATAACTTTTTTAACCTGTATTCTGCAAGAATTTTCAGCTTTCCCTTTTAAGTTCTAAGAAACTATATATAAAAACCTATAGTCTTTGTATTAATTTTGTATTTTCCAACGGCGGGGGAGAATTCACATGCTTGACCCAGTATAAAGCAATTAACACAAATACAGAATAGATATAAATAACTGTGTCAGTAATTAATAAGCAGAAAGGTGAGTAGGATAACTTAACCTCATGTCATATTTTCTTCATAAAATTATCTTGGGGACACTTAGATCTTATGGTCTTAGACCTTTTATATTTTGGTTAGTTTGGGGTCAAAGCTGTGATTCTTGAACACTAAGGCCATTGCTCTAGTGAATGCAGTTACTTGAGCTACATCCTTTACTTCGAATATGCAGGTCCACCCAAATTATCTGAGGGATTGAGTATGGACTATCTATGGATACATCTAACAACACAATCATGATGTCTAGTATTACCATTCCAGTCATGTTTTAGTTATTTCTGATACTAAACATATGGTGGTACCTCCTCGTCTTCTCATCACCTTTTTTTTTTTCAGACTTGCTTCCTTTAGTTTTGAAGTGGCTGCCTGTTGTTAACGAATGGATAAATTCTTCAGCAGCAGCCTGTTACATGAAGGCTATCTTCCCTGCCGGTCACAGATGGCGGGAAGTGATTTTATTGATTTGTTAGTACTTAGCTAGAAGGATTACATCTAGCAGTAATAATGTGGCCAGGCCCTGGGACAAATCACCACACGAGTTAGTGGAGGGTCTGTGTCTTAAACTGAGTGTGACATTATTATATTTACCAGGTTTTCATAATGGTTTGCTTATTAACACCACTGTAATCTCTTCTGAGCCATCCATTGGTCATTCAAGTTTCCGTTTCCTTCATGTGCTGGAAAAGTTGGGAGACTTCAGTTTCTGAACTGAACTCGGACACAATCCTACAAAAGTTCTAGTGGTAACCATAGTGCTTATTATGTGTTTTTCTTTATAATTTGTGTTATCAAATTGTGTCCTGCAGAAAATCTCTTGGGGAGACCCAGGCAGATGGCCACAGTAGTTCCTCTGAAATTCAAAGGGTCATGAAGGTTCATGGCTTTCAGAATTGTGTGAGAGGTATTAGTGTGCCTGGGAGAAATCCGGTCCCTCTCCCCATTCCAAACTTGGCAAGTTTGGCAGAAAGAAGCATTGAACATTGCCAGCATAGATTTTCTCCCCTTTGGTTCGTGCTCATCAGATGATCTCTCTAGAAACCAGAGCTGTTTCCATGCTGTGACCTCAGCAGAAGCACGACTGAGAGGTCTTAAGTGTCAGTGTGTTAGTGGTAGCTCACATTTTAAAGTCCAGTTTTCTCTGTATTTTAGCTTTGCATTTCTAAGTAGCCTGAATAATTTCATTCACTGACAGGCACACGTGTGAGCAGAGGACGCTTCAGAGCTATAGGCATGAGCTTTTGGCTAGTGGATTACATGCAGATGATCTCCTGTAGAGAAGCGCTGTTGCATTCATTACCAGCTTCCCAAAATGAAGTTAGAGCTGGTATACCAGAAATTGGCGGGGAAGCCATCTCTCTCTGGACATGACGTTTTGTTTCACTGTGCACTAACCCCTCAATTGAGCAGTCGGCACCGTGACATATTTCGTGGCCAGTTTTAGTGGGTCACAGTAGTTAAAAAATGGGTCTGATAAATAAGAGCACTTGTCACCCACGTGGAAGTTGTGTGTGGACCATGGCATGGGTGGCACTAACGGGGTTTAAGAAGCGTATGAAGAAAGTGCTGAAGCGTGGGACCCTCAGGAAGGGACGGTCGAGCAGTGACAGCGCTGGCTAAAGGCAAGGGGGCTGCAGCTGGGGCCAGCACGGCTCACGCCCGAGGGAGTGGCGGCAGTACTGGGAGCCCAAGGCTTCCCGGCGCCCCAGGCAGCCCCGCAGCAAACCCGCCCCCTCCCACGGGTGGCCCTGCCTCGGGCGAGCCGGCACCCCTGGCGGGAACCCGAGCGAGCACCTGCGGTGAAGAAATCTGGCGACGACGTGAGGAGGGCAGTGGTGCCGGGGCCAGCGGGGAGAGAGAGGCGCGGCCGGCCCGGGTGCCCTGCGCGGGCAGGGGCAGAGGCAGCGGCGCCGCGCCTCGGACTCCGCCTCACCGGCAGCGAGCTCCCCTCCCTCCCTTGCTCCCTCCCTCCTCCAGCGCCAGGCTCGCAGCGGCGGAGCATCGCGGCGGCGGCGGC